>JARHVA010000675.1:4185000-4497500 GCA_037957365.1 Torreya grandis | reverse complement strand
TTTATGATTACAAGTAGAAAGTAATTTGTATGAATATGTTGGTTATATTTGTGTTAACCAAATCTCATGTTATTGGTATTGAGTAAGTAGTGAGATGGACTTCACTAGTTTACTAGTATTACAATGCTAAATGAAGGTAGTCCAATCAAGTGGTGTGTTTGAAATTGACTGATCTTAGAGATCAATGACTATTGTAAACTTTGGCTAAATAAATGTTAGTTAGACATTGTAATTTCATGTGTAATATTTACATGTTTGTGAAATATCATGTTATAATGGATTTCTTTATGGTACATTGCATGTTTTTAGAAATCATACAACACATGGGTACTAGCTTTTCTCTAAGGATTTCTGCACCATCACTATCTACTCATATATGAAGGGAGGGACATTCCCTGATGGAGGATTATGCAAGGGATTGATGGTATGTGGTTGATGTAGAAAATCACATAGATTATGCTCTCCCTCCCCACACTAATACTTATTTAGAGATGACACTTGAGATTGCCATAGATACTAGAGTTTATGGAACTCATGATTTGTGGATCCATGTATCATGTATTTTTACATTATATTGTATTTATTACTAAAATATTATCCTGATGAGTTATAATTACTTACTTATTATACATTGAAAATAGTGGTTGTATGATTGTACTAGCCATGGATGGAAGTTTGTACTTTATATATTTAGTTATGATGTGTTTCTTATGATGATAGTGATTAGTGATGACTAATGTCACATGCTTATTTTATAGTTATCATACTTATAGTATTTTACATGGATCACTAATTATATTCTTGTGGTGTAATATAATGAAATAATATGTTGTTAAATTTTTTAAAAAAAAAATGTATTTCTAGGTTAATACCATTGGGGATGTTACACTAAGTGAGTTATTTTAGTAATAATTTCCATACAAATAATAACACACTATAAATAATATTCCTAATATGCTCACTAATTACACTATGTCATGTACTAATATTCATAACATTTCCCGCTTAATATAGACATACGGAAAGGAATATTTAGACATGATTTAGAACACATGATGTGAAACAAAGTTTGGATGATCATGAAACACATCAACCTTTCATTAACCATAAACATTGATGGGTAAGGATAACATTGACATTTCACCATCTAAGTATGAATATGGAACATTATCAACTTTCATGAATCAACCATCTAGTTAATTTTTTCTACGTATCTACTTTATGCATAAGCATTGGTTCACAGTCATATACATATACTCACTTATACTACTCACACCACACTAACAAATAATATTTGGAAGTGTATCCTCACTATATTTAATAAGTGATATGCTTATCAGTGAGCTTACATTTTAAACCATAATTATTGATCATTTCCACCTAAAAAATAATATTATAATATGATCACTACTCCCATTGGAAACTATTCTTATCATTATTTGGCTTGAAATAGTTTTTTCACTACTATAGTACAAAGCCTCTAAGTTAGTGATGAATATGAGGTTGATAAAAAGTCCTCCTTTCTATGTTACCTATGACCTCCAACTAAATCCTTCTCACTCAATAAGATGTATATTGAATTTGTTAGCATATTATCATGAATACCTTAGGTTTATGACTAAGGTATATTACCTATGAATTTGGTTATAGTGGTTTTAATCAGTTGGGTAAATATGTTATTTAGATTGATAGGCCTATCTATTTTATGCTACTAGATGATTTTTGTTTCACCCACTTCTTATATTCTTGAGTGGCTCTTTTATACCTATTTAATAGGATCTTCATATATTATTCAGTATGTTAGTTAATTGATTTCTTCATCTCTTTTTCTAAATCTAATATGGTTTCAAATCTTGTGGTGTATGAATCTTGGGAGGGATCCTATGGAGTGAGAAAGGATGGACTTGTTAGGGATAAGCATGAAGCACCTGATGGAGCACCATGAGAGGAACAAGAATGATTTTATTTTTCTATGACCAGTTGGAAAGCCAAAAAAATAAAGAAAAGAAGGAGAAGGTCTATTAAGACAAAGCTAAAGGGAGAGGAAGTCAAAGGAGAGGATTAAAGGCCTATTCTTATTTTTTCCCTACCCACACATGATGTACAACACTAAAAGGCACCATAGGAGAAACCAAAAATTTATTTGTTGACTATTTCTCCTATTTCTTATTGCTACAATTTTATATTAGTTGGTAAAATCTTATTGGATATGAAGACATTCAATTTGGTTGAGAATTACATCTAAAATCAACCTTAAAATTTTTGCAAGCAAACCATTTCTCAGCAAATGCACAAGT
Source organism: Torreya grandis (assembly GCA_037957365.1). Classification (NCBI taxonomy): domain Eukaryota; kingdom Viridiplantae; phylum Streptophyta; class Pinopsida; order Cupressales; family Taxaceae; genus Torreya; species Torreya grandis. The sequence goes on along the minus strand of JARHVA010000675.1, from coordinate 4,495,203 downwards.
GTTTTTCTATTAGTGGATTTATTTCATACAAGTATTCATCCTATATTTTAATCTAGCCAATTAGAAATAAGGTGAGTTTCATTTAAATTAAAAATTGGAAAAATTAATTTCCTTTTCAACTTTAGGAAAATTGATTTTTTCACAAATATTTGCTTGGAGAAACAAAATTAATTATGTTGGAAGCAAATTGTAAACATAATTTTCTTGAAAATTTCACCATTTTTGAGGTTTTTTATCTATATCTTGATGAAGAAGGAATTTTTGAAATTAGAGTTGTATATCTCTTGATTTAATTATTTTTATCTATTTTTTGGTGTTTTTAAAGATAGAAAGTTTAAAATTTTGCAAACAGTGCTGAGTTTTTTTTTGAAAATAGAAGTCATAGTCTCGATTGTGATTTGAGTTTGTGGGTAGGAGGAATTTTATGTAGAGTCATTATAGTTTTTCTAGTACATTCTTTTTTTGGAAAAATTAGGTGAAAATGGCTAGTTTACTACACCTCTTGTTACTAGATTCATAAAAATTGACAAGCAAGAATTTTATTTTTTAGAGTCACAAGGTTTTGATGATATATGGATATTAGAATCTTGATCAAATAGTGATCAGTAAAACATGAAAGCCTATCACTAATACTTATGACTATGATAAACATCATTGAGAGGCCTTATGTTGTTAATACTACTAGAAGCATATAATCTAATGTCAGAGGTTAGAAATGTGACCAATTTATCATTCTTGTGGATTAATCTTTCTTATAAATATAAAGCTTCTAAAACTAGTAGGATATTATATTTGAATAATTTATTATTTTCCACTAAGATGTAAGAAGGTGGTTCTATTTTTGAGTTTTGTTGCAAATCAAGGACATCACTTATTAGTTGAAGGTTGGGTAGAATCCTCTTGATGAGTAAGATTTGATTGCTCTGGTTATGATGAATATTCCAATTTCATTTGAGTCATTTGTGGAGTCATTGAACATGATTGTTGAGATTCAGACTTTGGACTTTGAAAATTTGCCCACATTGCAATTTTAAAAAGAGAGACTATAGGAGCAAGCTTCTTTGTCTACATCTAATTTTATAAAGAGTGAATTTTCATCAAGGGAAAGTGTAATAAGTTTGGTAAAGATAATAGTTCTTCTACAAAACCTTCAAAAGTAAGTGGTTCTAATAAGATATCTAAGTGGAAATGTTTTTATTGTAAGCAACGTAGTTACCTTAAGAAAGATTGTAATAAAATACAATAAGATATGGATAAACCAAGAAATAAAGATCATCATGTGAATATAAATGAAGGTGAAGTAGAATAAACATCTCCTAATTTTACATTCATGGACTCTAGTGGTAATTATACAATAGATCGAGCTTGGTACTTTGATTCATGGGCATCTCACCATTATACATGCCATAAGGACTTGTATGTGGATTTTATTATAAATAATAATAGTAATGAATCTATATATTTGGGAGATGGTAGAACTTACTTTGTGAAATGGTATGGTAATGTTTAGATCATTTTTAATGGTATTATACAGTATACATTTCATAATGTTAGGTATGTGCCTGTTATGAATAAAAATCTACTTTCAATTAGTGAGATTACTACAAAATCTAATTTTATTATTAATTTTTAAGGAAAATAATGTAGTCACTACCAAATATAACAACATTATTGTAGTTGATATTGGTGAGAAATGATTATATAAGCTTGTAGACCCATAGAGGGAAAATTAAAGTGTACTTGAATCGGTTGATAACACAGATTCACTATGGCATGAAATGTATGGGTATTTAAATTTTTAGCATTTGAATAAATTGAGAAAGACTAAGATGGTTAAGGGGATTCCTTATATTCAGGATAGTGAGAGGATCTTCCTATAATAAATTGATAAAAAATTCATGAAATAATAGATTTATAAAATTAGATGAAGCACTAAAATGATTATATTGATCATAGACCACTTTGAGGGGGAAACCTCCTTTAAGAAATCTCAATACAATAAATTCATGGATGCCTTCATTGGCCTCAACATTTACTTATATATGAATTCTAATATATTAAACTACTACTACACATGAATGTGGGATAAAACAAAATTCTCATGGGATGACTTAAAAAGTAGATATGTCCATAGAAATTACTAAACTAACAAAGTAAAAATAATATATATCATGGGTTCATAACATCCCCTCCCTCTTGGAAAAATGTTTGTCCTCAAAGCTTCAAATGGGGGAATTAGTGTTTAATCTAAAATAGTGGTTCCCATATTGCATCCTCTGGTTACATTTTGTGCCACTGAATTAAAACCTTAATGATGGAGTGGGAATGAATTTGGAATGTAATATTATCTAAGATGGCCTCCATCTCAAGAAGAATGGATCCTTCATTATCAAGTTTTGGTAAAATATTCTACACTCTAATGTTTGTACCTAGAACTTTATTCAAACAAGAGGCATGAAGTATTGGGTAAATTAGGAAGAAGGTGGGATATCTAACCTATAATCAACCAAACTAATATTTTTAAGAACCTTATATGGCCCATAGAACTTGGGATCTATCTTATGATTCCCTTTGAGTTTTAGGGATGATTGCTTAAAGGGCTATAAGCAAAGAAAAACCATATCACCTACTTTAAAAGTGTGCTTAAAATGATATTGATCTCCTATTGTTTCATTCAATTTTATTCCATAAGAAGATTTTCCTATAGGGTACTAAGGATATATTCTTAGGTTTGTATAATCATGTCAATCGATTGAACTGATGAACTATTAGTGGTGTACGAAAGGAGCACTGGTGGTGCTTAACCATAAACTACTTCATATGGAGTCATGTTTGCTAAAGTGGGCTAGGAGGTATTGTACCACCATTTAGTGAGAGGGAGCCACTTTGCCCACTGATTTTGTTGTTCTCAAGTGAAATAATGAAGTAAATGTTCCAAGCATTTTTTGATAATTTTAGTCTTGCCATCTATTTATGGATGATACTCAAAACTCATCTTTAGTTGGGTGCCAGTGTATTAAAATAGTTTTGTCCAAAAATGGATGGTGAATGTCACATCATGATCTGAGACAATGGATGAAGAAATGCCATGAAGATGGAAAATTTGGTCCAAGAAAATTTATGCAACTATGGAGGTGTTATAGGTATGGTCGAGGGCACAAAAATGACTATATTTTGAGAAGTGATCAACCACAACCAAGATCACCATTTTCCCTCTAGATTTAGGGAAACCTAAAAAAAAATACATAAAAATATCTATCTAAATCTTGGTAGGGATGGGCAAGGGTTTGAGTAACCTAGGGATGAGTGTTGTTTTTCCCTTGTTACATTTGTAGGTATCACATTTAGCCACCAATTATTTAATTACCTTTTTCATTCCTTCCAAAAGAAGTTTTTTCATGCCCACTCATAAGTTTTGAGAAACCCTAAGTGCCCTATAGATGGAAAAGCATGGATTTCATAGAATACATCTTATTGAAGATATATGCTCTAGGGAAGTACCAAATGACCCTTGTATCATAGAGAAGCACCATCCCAAGAATAATTTGCTATAGCCAAAGGGTTAGTGGCCAACTATTGAATGATTTTAGATAATGAGGATTCATGGACATACCCTTATTATATAGTGTCTAACCAATTTAGAAGAGGCATGGAAATAGTTGAAAGGTAATCTTGATATGCAAATGTGCAAGATAGAGCATCAACCCTAATATTATCCTTACCCTTCTTGTAAGTTATCTCATATTCATAACCCATGATTGTTTTGATCCATTTATATTGTGATAGGATAGAGACCCATTGTTTCAAGAAATATTTTACACTTTGGTGATTAATTTTGATGCAAAAATGATTTCCTAGTAGGTATGTCCACAATTTTGATATTGCATGTAAAATATCCATCGTTTCCTTCTCATAAGTAGAGAGAACTAAATTATATCTAGAAAGGGATTTGATGATGAATGAAATGGGTCATACTTATTGGAGGAGAACAACACCAAGTCTTTTACTGCAAGCATTACTCTCGATAGTGAAGGTTTTGGAAAAATATAACATATCTAAAATAGGTGTAGTACACATAACTTATTTCAATTCTTCAAATGCACACTTAGTAGCTTATGTCCAAGTAAAAGAATCCTTTTTAAATATATATGTAAGTGGAGCTAAAATATTCTAGTAATACTTAACAAACTTTCAATAGTATCCATTTATCCCCAAAAAACCATGGAGGCTCTTAAGTATCTGAAGATGTGGCCAATTTATCATGGTAGCTATTTTTTTAAGATCCACCTGAACCCCTTGGGCTAAAATAATATACCTAAGATACTTCACTTTATTCTATCCAAAAGTACATTTGGATTGTTTTTCATATAGATGATGGTTAGAGACAAGTTACAATGTGAACTCCAAATGTTGGAGATGCTCAAACCATGTTTTACTATAGATGAAGATATCATCGAAGAAGACTAAAATGAATTTTCATAGGTAGGTTTGGAATATTTTATTCATCAATGCCTATAATGTTGGAGTATTATTGAGGCCAATTGGAATAACTAGAAACTCATAGTGGCCATCATGCATGCAGAAAGCTATCTTAGGGATATCATCCTCATGAAGTTGGATCTGGTGATATCCAGAGTGGAGATCCAACTTGGAAAAAAAATGAGTGCCATGAAGCTCATCAAGAATAGGGATTAAGAACTTATATTTGATTATGAGGTGGTTAGGTGTATGAAAATCAATGCAAAGACACCATGACCCATATTTTTTATAGACTAGGAGAACTAGGGATGAATATGGGTTGTCACTGGGATGAATAATGCCTTGCTTCAGTAAGTCTTGAATGAACATCTCAATCTTGATATTTTGAGAAAATGGGTAGTGATAAGGCTTGATGTTGGGAGGAATGCTTCTAGAAGGAGATTAATATGGTGGTCCTCTCACCATGAAGGTGGCAATCCCACTAGTTTAGTAAAGACACATGCATACCTGTATAGAATGGTTTATATATTAGGAGCAATGGAGACTATTGATGGTTTCATTTGAATGTAATGGAGATAGGTAATGATGTTATGTGAATTATTATTAAGAATATTTTCCATACGATGTGAATTTATGATGGTGAGAGATACTGGTTGTCATCCTTTCAATGTGTTTTTTGTCCATTATCTAAAAACTACATCCAAAGTTTAGCAAAATCCCATAAGATGGGTCCAAGTGTGCGTAACCATTGGGATCTCAAAATAACATCACATGCACCTAAGGAAAAGGCAAAAATTTTGGAATAAAATTTACAATCTCCAATAGAGATACACACATTATGACACTTCTATTTTTAAGGTAATATGCCTCTATTGGCAATCATGACTTCAAAGTTAGATTAGGGATGGATAAAATAATTAGCCTATTTATCAATCTAAGGGTTAATGAAGTTATGAGTGTTACCTAAATAAATGAGTATTATGAGAGAGAGATTTGTGAAGTAACCCTTGAACTACATGCTTTATTAGGTAATGAATCCTACTAAATCATGGAGAGAGATCTCTCTATTTGGTATTTTTGAGAAGCAAGTTCCATAATCGGTTGAGATTCTTTTAGATCATCTATTATATCCTAAACATCTTCCCAATATTTAGTTTTAGGTGGAGAGTCCACATCAAATAGGTAGAGATGTTTCTTGACATGTTGATGTCCCTAAGTGAATTTATCATCATAGTTATAACATAGTCTTTTTTCTCTATGGGTTTGCATCTACACTTCACTAAAATGCTTGATAGGAGTGGTTCTAGGGGTTGGCATTATGTGAGATCATTATGGAGATATATTTTTGAATGGAGAAAAATTAGACTTGAATTACTGATAAGCTATGATCTTGTCCTCTACCAACATATCCAACCCTAAGGCTTCTATCATCATGTTAGGTCAAAACATTTTGACCTTAGATTGAATTACATCCTTTAGTCCACTAATAAAGTAACTCCTAAAGAATTCATCAGACAATCCTTCTATGTGATTGGCTAGTTTTTCAAATTTTGTTTTATATTCTCTCATTGTTCCTATTTGACAAAGTTTAGTGAGTGATCTAGTGAATTCATCAAAAGCATTAGGCCCAAACCGTTTCAAAATGAGGGTGTAAAAATCAGTCCATATGGGTTCATCGTGAGCCTTGGTATACCAATGATACCATTGAAGGGCTTCAAATTCTAAGTGAAAAGATGCAAGTGGAACCTTATTGGCATAAAATTATTATGCAGACTAATATATTATTCTACTTTATAGATCCATCTATTTAGATATACACCATTAAAATGAGGAAAATTAAGCTTTGGCCCATGATAACTGATAGAAGAGGATAACCCAGTGTCAAAAAAATATTTTTAATGTCATCTATTGTTCATGGTGGTATGTTGAAGACTGAGGCTAAGAATTTTTTCATCAAGATATTTGATGTGGGTCTTGAGGTTGGAAATTTCATCCTCTATATTTTTTTCTCCCATTTAGGTTACTACCATGACTTGAATAACAATTTTTTTGTAATGGATAGGAAAACTAGAGTTAAGACACCTTTAGTAAGGAAAGTTATAAATTTGGGTGAAAATGGAAGGGGTAAAGGGGTTTTTAATAATTTTTTTCATAGTGGGAGTATGATTATTGAAGGTGAGAGTAATTTTAGGGTGAAAATTAAAAAATTGGAAAATTTGTCAAAGAGGGACAAAGGAGTAGAAAGATACGATGAACATAGTGGAATTTTTTTGATGTAAATGGACAAAAATAAAAGTTATGGCAAAACCCAAAAAAGGGAAATTGAGATTTGTAGGAATTAGGAGTGGAATTGGTATATGGTACCTCAATGAATAAAATGTAGGGAATTAAATTTTAGGAGTCTAAATAAAGTTTGAGGATCAATAGGGCTATAAAGAGAGAGATATTGTAAAAAAAATGAAAAAAAATTACTCTTTGTTTTTTGTTTTTCTATTTTTTATCTGGTGGTAAATCCTTTGAGATTTGATTAATACTATATAGATAGTTTGAAAGAATTATAGTTTATATCAAATATCTACTTGTAAGTCCTCTGGTAGTCTGTAGATACTCTATTGATTGATTTTTTTTAGTATGCTAGAAATACTCTAGAATTAAGATAAATGGGCCCTAAGTTTCAATGGTTTTCTAAGGGTTTTAAATGTATCACTCTAGCCAAAAATGCTATCTACGTGAGTAATGCTCTCCAAAAAAAATTTGGCCATGGATTTATTTCTCAGTGATAGCTCTTGGTTTTCTTCATGGATGGGAACTACTCAATCGAGAAGGGGTCGCTACTCATTTTGCTAGAAGGTCCTCTTAATGGGCTAGTTACTTTAGGATTTTTATGGTACTCATAATGGGTTTTAGGGCTTTCACTCAAGCACTTCCCATAGTTATGTGGTCAGGTTTCACCCTAATCTAAAATAGATTATTATGATACAGAAAATTATTGAAATGAATTATTCCACAAAATAGAGTTAAGATTTTTTGAAAAAATATTGAAAGGAATTATGTAGTAGAACAGAGGTAAGACTTTTTGAAGAAAAAAATTTGGCCCTGGAAAGCGCTTTGATACAAGATGAGAGGATCCTCTTACAAAAAATGGATAAAAATAAATGAAATAATTTTTTTATAAAATTAGCTAAAGCACTAAAATGATTATATTGATCGCATACCACTTTGAGGGGCTAACCTCCTTTGAGCAAGCTTAATACAATAAATTCATGGATGCCTTCATTGGCCTCAACCCTTATATATGAATTATAATCTAAGCAACTACTACTTCTCATGAATGTGGGATAAAAAAAAATGATCATGGGATAACTTACAAAGCATATGCATCTGTAGCAACTATTAAACTAACAAAGTAAAGTAAAGAGATCTCATGGGTTCATAATAGATAGTCATCATGTATGTACTAGATGTCAGTTGGGGAAGAAAATTAGACATTCATTTGATGTTGGTAAAGCTTAGAGAGCTAAGGGTATTGGATCTAGTTCATGAAAATTTACATGGTCTAATGTAGACACCTACTCCTAATGGATCCCATTATTTTATGTTACTAGTTGATGATTTCTCTAGGAAAAAGTGGGTATACTTTCTAGTGAATAATTTGTATTGCTTTTATAACTTGACATATTGGAAATATATGGTTAAAAAATAGCTGGGACAACTAATGAAATATCTTCTAACGAATATTGGGGTGAGTTCACCTCAAAATAGTTCAAGGATTTTTGTGCCATTGATGGCATACATAGATACTATAATACCTCTTACATTCCATATCAAAATAGAGTTATGGAAAGAAGGAATAGGACACTGATGGATATGGCACAATATATGGTTTAAAGTAGAAATGTCCCATATAAGTATTGGGTAACAATAGTGAATATAATATTATACATCATCAATATAATTACTACAAAATGATTGGATAATATGACTCTAAAGGAGGCTTGGTCATGTCAAAATCTAGAGTAAGTGATTTTAGAATTTTCAGTTGTGTAGCTTTTGTAGTTACTCCTAGTCAAAAGAGAAGTAACTTAGATGCAAATAAAATAACATACATGTTTGTTGGATACATTGAGTAGTCCAAGCCCTACATATTATTTGATGTTTCCATTTAAAAAATTATGGTAAATAGTGATGTCATAGTAAATGAACAAATTCCATACTTCACAACAACTGGTATAGTTTCAGATATTGAATCATTATTTATTTTTAATGATTCTATTATAAGTTGTGATGTGAAAGTTGAAAAGGATTCTAGTTTATAAATGGAATCACATTCTAGAGAGGGAATTAGTGTAGGTCATTATGAGGTTCCAAAAAAATAACCAAAGAATCCAAAGTGTTACTCTGCCATAATAGATGCACTAAATGAGGGAGACTTGCCACAAGGTATGGAGGGAAGAAGATTGAGATTATGAAAGTAGTTAGGTAATAAATGTGAGAATGTTAATTTTGCTTTAAGAATTGATATTTCATAGGAATTTGAGCCTAATTATTTTTCAGAGGATAAAGGAAATCTTGAGTGGAAATCATCCATGCAATTGGAATATGATTCTTTGATGAAAAAAAGACTTGGGAGATAACATAACTTCCACTAGGAAAGAAATGCACTGGTTTTAAATGGATTTATAAGGTAAAGTGTAAGGAAAATGGTTCCTTGGATAAATATAAAGTCAAACTTGTTTCAAAAGTTTATGCACAAGAGGAAGGGGTTGACTATGATGAAACTTTTGATCCTATTACTAAGATGGTAACTTTTCATTTTATTGTTGCCATTATTACTCAGTTTGGATGGCAAGTGCACCAAATAGATGTCAAGAGTGCCTTCTTTAATAGTGATCTATAGGAAGAAGTCTACATGTCATAGCTATAGGGGTTTTAGGTACTTGGTAAGAAACATCTTGTCTGCAAGTTGATTAAATCCTTGTATGGGCTTAATTAGGCTCCTTGAGCCTAGTATATGAGAATAGATTCTTACCTTAGGAAGTCTAGTTTCAAAAGGTGTAATTCTAAACCAACTCTCTTTGTAAAGGTGTCTAGTGATGATATATTGATTATCATTGTATATGTTGATGATATATCCATCATTGGGAATAGTGCTAGTCTTATTTAGTATATGAAATATGATGTTAGTTGTACTTTTGACATGACAAACTTAGGACTACTAAATATTTTTTAGGTGTAGAGTTTTGGCAAGGTAATTGTGTTATATTCATGTCACAAAATAAGTATACCAAATCATTGCTTAAAAGGTTTATAATTATGGATTGTAATCCAACTCACAAACCTATGGAAGTTAGAATTAAACTTTCATTAGAAACTAATTCATCATCGATCAATGAAATAATGTATCAACAGCTAGTCGGTAGTCTCATATATCTCACTATCATTAGACCAAATATCTATTTTACAATAATTTTTATATATCTCTTCATGTATAAACCATAAGAAGTACATTGGTTAGCCATAAAGTAGGTATTAAGATATTTCAAAGGTACTATTGATTTTGGCATATTGTATAAGAAGTCTATATATTTTGTGCTTTCAAGATATTTTGACTCTGATTAGGCAAGATCCATAGATTCAAGAAAATCTACAATAAGATATGTATTCACTCTTGGTTTAGGAGTTTTCTCATGGTAGAGCAAAATTTAAAGTACATTATCATTATATTTGATATAAGTAGAGTATAAATCTATGGTTATTGTAGGTTGTGATACTATGTGGATAAAAAAAACCTTGGAGGATCTTCAGTTTGAGTCATTAAAGTCTACTCCAATTTGTTATGACAACTAGAGTGTTCTAAAAATAGTGAAGAATCTAGTATTCCATGCCAAGACCAAACACATTGAGGTTCATCATCATTACATTTTATAATTGGTTAAAAATAAATACATCTATCTCTTCTACTACTCCATTATAGAGTAATGAATTGATATAATGAGCAAAACACTTAGTTCAGACAAGTTCATAAATTCAGGGATAAACTTGGTCTAGTTTCTTGTTTAGTCATTAAGGGACACTGTTAGAATATTATTGTAAATACATTAGGTTTATGACTAAGGTATATTACCTATGAATTTGGTTATATTGGTTTTAACCACTTGGGTAAATAGGTTAGTTAGTTTTATAGGCCTAGCTATTTTACACTACCTGATGATTGTTGTTTCACCCACCTCCTATATTATTAGGTAGATATTTTATGCCTACTTAATAGGCTTCTCATACATTTTTCAGTGTGTTATTTAATAAATTTATTCATCTCTTTTGTTATATCTAATAAAATCTCAACCAAAGGTCATTTTTATAATCAAATATCTTCCCCCCACCACATAACAAAGTTACATATTGTCTGATAGTTTTCTAAAAAATGTATCTATCTACAATAGGATTTATTTGATGACATGAAACTAGTTATAAAAAATACTAATAGGATAATACATAAATAAACCAAAAAACTAGTTTTAGAGAATTTGACTCTACAATAAAAAAAAATTATTAGCTCTAACATGCCTTTTGACTTCGGGCTTTATTTAAATGACTAAATAATTTATTAAATAATTATATGAAAATTTTCATATAACATATAGACTAATATTATAATAAATAAAATAATATTTAATTTCTAAACTATATTAAAAACTATAAAAATAAAACAAGATAATCATCTAAAATTTAAAAAAATAAAGCTAAAGACCAAAACATTAAAAAAAATAGTTAGACTTTCTATCTAGAAGTGATCACTGAACATACAAAGGTATTAAAATGGTTGAGATTATTGTATTGGATAGGTGTTCTTATTTATATAATGCCTTGGATAGATTTTTTGCACCAATACTAATAATAGAGCACTTTTTTTGAATAGTTACGCCTTTTTTGATCAAATATTACTATTTTTATACTTAAAATTGATCACACAATTAGAATAATCTCTTAAAATAAGTTTTGGGTTCTATTATCCTATGTCTAATACTTTTGTAACATTTTTTTTTTGAGAAATGAGTATTGTTTTTTTAGTGGCACTATGTTAAACTGTAATAAGAAATGACACACCACAATATTTTCATCTTATTTTTATTAAAAAATGTTGCAAAAACTCAAACTCACTTATATCTTCAATCTAAAAATGTAACCAATAATTATTTTATGGAAACACAATTTCTTAGGTTCATAACAAACTATAAACTCAAACTTACAAATAAAACTAACAAATAATATTTTAAAATATATAAAAAAGAGGATTTACATCACATGAGGAAATGAAAACAATGGCCACCCATCATAAAATTATTGATTACCCACTTTGATACCAAATATTTAATTTGGTTTGAGATGACACAAAAAATATTCTATTATATTATTTAGTAGATGGAAAGTACATATAAGTATAGTTTTCTCAAAATAAAGATTCAATATTTACCGAACTCACCCTATTCTAAGCGAGTTGTTAATAAAAACCCATGTATAACAACAACATACTATTGATAATATTCCTAATATTCTAACTACTCACATTAAGTCATGTAATAATATTCCTAACAGTTGTGTTTAATTTTATATTTTATGACATATCCATACCAACACTGATATAAATGCTAGACATTTAATCTAAAAATCATTTCTATCACTTATTTGAATCAATTTAGTAGCCTTTATAAAATCAATATCACACACTACCATGTTTTGAATCGAGTCTCAATCCCTAATTTATCTTTGGTTAGACTTGTAGGCCATACAAGTCTACCCCAGGGTCTAATAACATAATAGTGTGTCCCACTTATTTTAGCATAAAGAGGTCACATACACTTACCATCTCTCTCTATTTAAACTTGAGTTTTGTTGGTTTATATTAATAAAATGTTATGTTTTATCTTAAGTATATAAATACATGGTGCATCCACTTTTTCCCAACATAACTAAAGTTTTTTTTAAATGATTTATTTCTAATTATTTTTTAGATGTGTTTTGGCCTCCCATAAAGACACAATATTATAATTTTACCATTTAATCAAATTTATAGGCTTGATGAGTCTATTCAAGTCCATTTTATGGGTCTTTTTGTCCTTCTCCATCCGTCATATGCCTTAATATTTTACTAGTTTAACTTCTAGAGTTAGTCTAAGTTCATAAATTTTCTAAGAATGCCATATTTATAAAAATTCATGTAAATTAATTTAATAATAATAAATAATATAATACACTAAGAATAAGGGCCAATAGAATAACCTATGTAAACCCTAAGCTTCATCATTCTTTATACTTCAAGTTGATATTTGTTGATACTTATCTTATACAAGTGAGACATAGTTTTCTATATTGGCCTCTCCTCACTCTCTTGTACAAAATATAAGGTATAACTTTACATGTAGATTTATAATAAATTATAGGGAAGAGGATTTTCAATTCATTTTATAAATATATTCCATTTACACACATTTAAAATTACATGAATGTTTTATTATGATGTGTGGAACATATAGTTTTCAAACCCATTTTACTAGCTTCCCAACTCCATACCTATTTGTTTTGTTATAATGGTTGAAATATGTCTAGGAGGAAGAAACAAAAAAATATTATTTTATACACAGTGTAAAAATTAAGTGAACATATAAGATAAATAAATAATATGAAATGAAGCATCCCAAAATACTATAGATCTAGAATACATGTGCAAGTCATACATGGAGGCTATAGTCAGTCTCAGTTCATGAATCTTCCAAAAAATGAATTTTACAAAGTCAAACATGTTATTAATTTATAGGTGATAAGGCTACCCAAGTAACTCAAATTATTCACATATGTGGCATAAAATTTACACAGTAACTTTCTAGGTTCATATTTATACAAACAACCAAGGTTTGATCATTATAGTAAATTCAGTCCCATTTCATTAATATTCTCATTTATAAGCTATATTTGAGGCATATTTATAATTTATAAACTCTCATATAATTTATTTCTTTAATTTACTTCCATATATTTTGGATCTATTTATTAGTGCACTTTGTTTAGGCCAACTTTGATTAAAACTATAATTAGGGTAAACATAAATGATGAACCTCAACACTTCCTTACATTCCACCTAGCATTTAATAAACCCTAATTTTCATAGAATTTTATGACTAATTTAAAATATATATTATTTCCTATATACATCATTAAAATATCAGTTTCCATTTATGTTTAATTCATTACATCATTCATATTTTGCCTATAATTTCACCTAATTATCTCAATTTTGATTTCCATATTTATATTGTGTTTAAAACACAATTATGTTGAACATTGGATTAGTCTTCCATAATTAATAATAGCTAAGTTTGTGTTGTTATATCATAAGTTTCCTATTGTTCCATTCTTTTATTATTCCTAAAAAAACATTGGGGATAAATTTTTATGCTATGTTCATAATGTTATTTCTATAAATGCTATTCAAATGTTTATATCATATCACATGTTTCTTTTGAAAATCTTAACTTATTGGGGAATTAATAAATGATAAATTTCTATGATTTTTTTGATGATACTCCAACTCTTGATAGTATTGTTTATTCCTTCCTTAGTAATGGTCCATATATGGTTCACTATGAAATTAATGGTGTAACAACCAGAAGGGGTAGGTTGAACTATGTTACTATACCTTATTTCAATACTAAGTGTGGGATAACCTAAAAAAACCATCCTCAAGGTTAAAATCCTTGTCCTTATCCTTATAATATTCATAATATCTAGCCACAAGGCATAGTGGAATAATTTTAAAACACACAAGGTAAAACATCTATATTTGAATTGCTTAAATAATCAGTAGTTTTCAAAGATATATTATAAGATGTTTTTCATGATGCTACAACCAATACTTTATAAGATGTTTTTCATTTTGATACAACCAATACCTAACCTACTTAATTTATCCATATGGTCAACATAATGAATAAAAATTAACATCTCATCTCTTTTAGGCTTGAATATTTAACTTGTAATGATAACATAGACAAAAAAATCTATTTGTACATTTAAGCCATAGTAAAACAAGCCAAAGTTAAGAGAGTCCTAGTAGATATGGTGCAACATTGAATATATGTATAATATCCTTTATTAACACAATATTTAATTAATAATAATCCATATTTTATTTGAATATAATCATCAAGTAATTTAAAATCAAGCATAAAATATAATATTCACGATTGTCCTTAAAATTAAACTAGGGCTTAATATTTTAATTACAAAATTTAAAGTAATATAGAACAATATAAATTACAATATTATATTGGTAAGAACTTAGATACATATTATTAATGTGATACCATCCACACTACATAGGTGCATCAATTTTTTACTTAAATGATATGTATATACTTTCCCTATGGATCATGCCCCTTTTAAAATCTTTTAGACATGTTAAACTTATGGGATTTGAAATGCCCCACCTCAACATAACCCAAGGAAAAATAATACCTCCAAAGCAACCTATCACCATGGAAATAACATGCACACATGTTATTATAGATCCAAACAAAGATAATAATGATATTTAAATAAAGGTAACATAAAAGATAATTTTGAACCTAATCAAATGGATGCACATTTGTCAAAAATTAGCTTCATACCATGTGGAAAAAAATAATATCTAGATGACATGAACACCTTTGGTATTATCTATCTATAGAACTTACTCCTCAATATTATGGGATATATTTCCCACCTTTTGTTTAATGATATGGATTTTCAATGTAATAAAGGAAAATAACCTAAATAAACCAATTTCTTAAATATTGCACAAACAATAAAAACTTATATCTTGCACACATTCAGTTTGAAGAAAAACACAATAATATTTAGATATGTAAAATAAAAAATACTAAAATATAACCAATCCAAGGAAAAATAATTAGAAAATTTTAAGAGATAAAAAAATATTGAACCACATGAGCCCATCTTAAATTTTTAAAACATTAAAGAAATAAATGGCTAGATAGGTAAGTGATTGTGTTATAACATATGCATTTATTGTCATTAAATAAAACTCTACATAAAAAACAAGAATATGATAACAAATATACTATAAAACATACAAAATATTTAGATACCCAAAACATATAATATGATTCATGTTATGATACCAAATCTAGTATATAATATGATATATGTTATGAAGTCAATATCATCCACACTTCATAGGTGCATAATGCTTTTACATAAATGATGTGTATATAATTTACCTATAGATAATACCCCTTTTTGATTTTGTAGACATGATGAACATGGGGGATTTAATATACCCCATATCAACATAAACCAAGACTAAATAATACCTCCAAAAAACCTATGTCCATGGAAATGGTGCACACATATGTTATTGTAGATTTAAAAAAACCAATGATGATACTTAAATACAAGATAACATAGAATATAATTTTTAACCTAATCAAATGGATGCACAATTGTAAAAAATTAGGTTTAGACCATGTAAACAAAAATAATATCTAGTCCATCTTATGATCAATAGGAATCCAAGAGGGGAGTTTAAATTATGTTAGTATGATGAAAACCAAATAAAAACACATTAATAAAGATAACACCTTAAGTATAGACATTAAAAGAGCAAGATAATAATACAAGTAACTATCAATAAAAGATAAAGAAACCATTATGTACCTTACTTTAGATCAAGAGTTGTATGTTGGCCATGGAGTAATGTGCTGAATTTTGTGACCAAAGAATCTTTTTCAATGGTGTTCCTTGCATCATCTCTCCTTATCACCTTAGAAATGTTGGACTTGAATTTGGATTTGGCTTGACTCTATCAACAAATGAGCATTATAAACTACACAAAAAGGGTATTTGAAGGTATTTTTGCATCATAACATTACACCAAAAGATATTTTTGAAAAATGGGTGAAGCCCTATATTTATAACCTTTAAAACTAACTCTAACCCAAGTGAAGTTTGGTTAGAGTTAATTTAAGTCAAGTTTAGTTTAACCCTAGTTGAGTTAAGGAGGGGATAAGAAATTAAAATTTGGGATAGAGATCCCAGTTATTAAACATGGCTTTCCTTTTTTAAATTTAATGCTTTTAGGAATATATTTTTAATTCCTTAACTGTAAGGATGATGACATCATCATTACCTCAATTTGATTGGAATTTCCTTTTAAAAAAATTCATTTTCACTAATTACACATGGAAATTTCACTTAAGTATTTAATTTTATTTTACTTGGTTAACTCATTCTACTTAACATTTTTTATCTTTAGGAATTACTTAAGTGCCTTGCTTAAAGGGTCCAAAGGTTAAAATGTCAATTTTTTAGGTTACAAGTTGACTAGAGATAAATCCATGAGAGGTTACTATTGTGTACAGGATAATAACCCAAATAGGGATGCCTCAACATGATTTTGAGCACTATTATCTGATATGTAGATGAAATTGGGACATTTAATTATTTTTAGGCTTAATTTTCACTATTTAATAGAAATTAATTTGAAGTCCAGTTAAAACATAATTGTGGCCAAAATAGGATGTCTATAGTTTTCCCTAGTTTAGGAAGATGTTGCAAGATACAAGCTTAATAACATATTTTCAAAGATGAAAAACTAGTTAATGCCTTAGATAATCCCCTAGAAGGTGATGTATGACCCCTGAATAGCCCCTTAAGGGAGTGAAAGACAAATAAGGTTAGCAAACATTTCCTCAAAAAGACAAAAATAATATGACCTATAGGTATGCAAGTGGAATTACTAATTTTCCCAAAGGCGATTATGATTAGTGGCACAATGAGATGCCCCAATAGGGTATAATGAAAATAATGATTTTCCTAAAGGTAGTTATAATAATAAACATAATGAGTTTCCCCATTAGGGTAGGGGTTGAAAATATTATTTAACCAAAGGTGGTTATAATCATTATAATAATTAAAATTCTCCAATAGGGTAGATAGATAAAAAAAAATAGTGATCTGCACAAAGATAGTTATAATCATTGGCACAATGATTTGCCCCAATAAGGAAAATATAATCATGATAGAATTAAACTTTTCCCAAATAGCATTAATATGATCAAGTAAGGTCTATATGATTTTCCACAATATGGTAAACTAGGAAAGGGGGCTTACATACTGAATCTATACTCATAGAGTAATAGTAAGCTGACACATATAATAAGCATGAATTTGGGATACCTACTAGTATGAAGATGCACATCTTAATTATAAAGGATTAAAATTTATTTTTGATTTAATTAATTTGCATTTGGGTAGTATTAGGGTAGGTGAGGAATTTTACCAAGTGTGAACTAAGAGAATTACTATGACACCATTTATTATAAGCTCAATCAAAATAATTTTTCTTGTATTTTGGGATATTATATATTATAGTTATCAAAAAATATAATAATAATGTGTATCTAAAGCATGGTAAACTTAATTTAAATTCAATTACAAGTCACTTAAGCATAATATATGAAAAAATAAATCCCAAGTGATTATAATTCAATAAACTAAGTGTAGGAACATACATTAATTCACAACCAAAGTACAAGATATGGGTAATCAAGAATTAGGTATAAATAACGTGTAAGAATACTATGACAATAAATAAAAAAAAGGAAAATAGGTAAAATAAAATAAAAAACAAATGAACAAAATAAAACACCAATAAATAAAAATAATAAAACATGGTTAAAAACAAATAAAATAATCAAAATAAATAAACAATCCAAAGTAAATAAAAGTGTAATAAACAAACTATTATAAATAGACAAATTAAAAATACAAACAATACTTAATCATATTATTAGTGAAAAAAGAATATAAATTATTCATTCATGTGTAATAGAGGTGTTACTCCTAGTGACAGGGTGACCCATAAGCTAGATAGAAATGATGCAAGTATAATAACATAAGAAAAAAAAACTAACAATGTTGGCCCTAGGCTATAGGGAACAAAGACACACAACAAAATAAATGGGGGGGGGGGGGGGGGGGGGGGGGGGGGGGGGGCGGGGGAGAAGAAGAAAAGGAAGGGGTAGATGACTCTAGATGCATTAGGCAAGTGGATGTTGCCTACATAGTTTCATGGACATAAGATCCAAAATAAAATTAAAGATAAATGTAGTTCTCCTAGGGTATGGGATAGAATAAAATTGTTGATAAGGAAACATGATTGTCATGTAAAATAATATAGGAAGGGTCTTGTAAAATAATGAGTGTGTATAAAAAGAGGTAGATGACACTTACAATCATAGAAGTTTCAACACAAATAAATTTAATGAGCGTGAGATTATGGTTTAGGATAAATCATACTATAAGGAAAGAGACAAGTATCCACAAATGAACCAAATTGGGAATTGATAGTGTTTAATAAACATGTGGGTTAGAATTATAATTATCTCACAAAATTTCAAGTGCATAAATAACTCACAAAAATGGCAAGAGAATAAGAAAATACAAGTTTTCATTAGTGCATCAAAGTTGAATGCATAATGTTCACAATATAAACTCACAAAATGATGAGAGCATATGTCTAAGGCCAATAAGGATGGGGAGACTATAGGAAAAGTGGTTATTTGTGAAATATTTAGGAGTTCCAAAATCCTTAAGGAAAATAATTGGTTGAAAAATAAAGGAAGGTGTGGCCGAACTAACCCAAGATACCCTATGTATCCAAATGCTACCTACACAGTCCATGTGGACCTTAGGCCAACATAGTTCTCCCTGAAATGGGAGGAAAAAGACCAAGATGGTATATAAATAAACTAAAAAAATAAGATGTCCCAACCCATTAAATTTTGATAGATTTATATCTTGCATGAATATTCTAAGCCAATTTTCATGATTTTGTGATTTTTAGGATTTACAAAAAAATTTAAATGTTTTTGGAATTTTCTAGGCATCTCAACTCAATGGAGAATTATAAGACATAGAATGGGTAAACTCATAAAATGGTGAGATCATGGCTTAAAGGTGATCATAAAATGGTAAGAATGTTCAAACTTAAATTGTTTACAAAATGGAGAGAGCGTGGGAAAGGGGTGACTGAGATAACCTCAACATGAATCAAGCATTTCCTACATAGTCTCAAATGAGACCTTAAGTCACTATAGTTCCTTCTTAAAATAGAGGATATGACTAGGAAGGAACAAGTTAATGAGTTAGGCAAATGGCATAGTATAGCATGGGGAGGAAGCAATGTGGATAAAAATAGGGTTATTCCTAATTTTACCAAGAGTGGTTATAATGAGGAAACAATGACATGGGTCAATGATACTAATTTACCCAAAAGAATTTATAATTAGTAACACTATGAATGAAGTATAACATGACATTAATGAAGAATGTAATTGCCAAACCAGTATCGTACTACCCAAAGATACTATCTTTGTATGAAATACTAAATAAACAATTGAAACTTCATCATAATCTAATATTTAAAGGTACCCAAATAACCAATGGATCAAAACCAAGGTCAAAAAGGTTTGGATGGGAGGGTAAAATAACTTTAGTTAATAGGGAAGGTATGGAAGGGATGGTATACAATATGGTACAAGGAAGGTGATATTAGAGTATGATGTAAATGATCCTCATAAATAATACCTTGGGTCTCTCAAGGTAAATAAAAATTGAGATTTATTATGTTCATGGGTTCATCAAGTTCATCTCCATTTGGCGTAGCTAACTTGTAAGCTCCAAATCCATAGTTAATAACAATGACAAAATGGCCTATCCAATTAGGCATGAACTTTCCTTTCTTATTTTTCTCAGCCATGGTATTCTTTTAGTTTTCTTTGAGGACAAGATCATCAAGCTCAAACTCTTTATGTTTGACATGCTTATTATACATACCACATAATCAATTTTGATATGTTTGAAGATTGTTTATAACAACCATGCATTTTTTGTATAGTAACTCTAGTTATTATAGATGAGCTACCCTATAATCCTCATCATTAAGGATATACTTCAATGAGATACATAGAGAAAGTAAATTAACCTTGATGGGAAGAATGGCCTCAATGTCATAGATAAGGGAATATGGTGTGGCTTTTATTGGAGTATGGTAAGACTAGAGGGCATGGAAGATATGTAGGTGACAATCATGGACAACATCATTGAAAATATTCTTAAGAATATTGACAATGGTCTTGTTAGATGCCTCTATTTGGCCATTAATTTTTGGGTAATATACAGTGGAAAAATGTTGGGTAATGTTAGACTTGACATATATTGCTTTGAAATCCTTTTTTTATAAGATCTACCATTATCAGATATAATGTTAAATGGGATACCATAGTAGAAAATGAGATGGTTGAAGACGAATTTAGAAATTTATTTTCTAGTCACATAAGTGAGGGGTATAGCTTTGACCCACTTAGTGAAATACTTAGTGGTGGTAAGGATATGTTTATGGCCATCTGATGAGGTAGAGTTAATATTCCATAAATTTTGATTCCCCACATTGAAAATGACCATGTTGTAGACATTAGTTTGAGTATTCTATCTTTAACATGATTCAAATTTGCATGCCTCTAACGTTTATTACATATTTTTACATAAGCAAATGCATATACTTCCATAGTTGGCTAATAATAACCAGTACGTAGGAGGTTTTTGGCAAGGACAACCCTATTAGTGTGGGATACACAAATAACTTCATGAACTTACCTCAATACTAATGTAAATTTTATTGAATTCAAACAATGAAGCAAAGTTCCATCAAAGCTTCTATGGTATAGGGTTGGGCCAAGTAAGGTATATCAATAGGCTTGGTGTATGAAACCTTTTTGTTGTTTACGTGAAATGTATGGTATAAATATGTGGTCATGAAGGTAGTTATAGAAACCTATATACCAAATGGAACTAAGACCAATAATATCATTAATCATTGCAATGGTCGAAGGTTAATGAGCATGTGATAGAATATGTTCAACAAGGAAATGATAGTCTTTTGCCTTGTCTATGTTGTGTATCAAAGAACCAATGGTAGCCATGGCATCTATTGTTTTGTTATTGGATTGAAGTATGTGTTTAAACTAAATATGGGTAATTTGATACTTGAGAATGTACACCATGGACTTGTATGGTACTAACTTATAATCTTTGGTCTAAAACCAATCTGTAACCTAATTGTTGATTAGTTAGGAATCACCATAAACCAATAGATGATGAATGTTCCATTTTAGTACTTGATGAATCCCTAAAAGTAATGATTCATATTCATCCATGTTATTAGTATAAGGAAATTTGATACAAAATGATTTGGGAATAAGATCCCATTATGGTGTATTAAATAACATGACTATTCTTGATCCATGAAATGTGAATGACCCATCAAAATGCAACTTCCAATTCTATTCCTTAGGAGGTGTTTCTATGATGGTCATGATGGATTTTTTTGGGATTTCAAAAGTTAGTGGATGAGTGTCTAAAATGGGAGTTTTAGTAGGTTAATCTATATGTAATTATCCCTTAATGGCCCTTTGATTGAGGTAATCAATCTCAAACTCACTCAAAATCATGATCCATTTAGCCATGTAGCCCTATCAAGCTATTTTTGATAATAGATACTTGAGTGGATCTAATTTGGCAAGGAATATGGTATTGTTGTTAACCATGTAATGATTTAGATTTTGGGTTGAAAATACCATAGCTAAACTAGATTTTTATACTAGAGTATAGTTATGTCCATAAGCTACCAGTGTATGGCTTAGATAGTACACGATGTGTTCTTTTCCATGTTCATCATGTTGAGCTAACAGTGTCCCTAGGGCATTTTTAGTGGTAGATAGGTACAATAAGAAAGGTCTACCTAACATTTATGGTAATAAAATAGGTGGATTGGATAGGTATTC
This sequence comes from Torreya grandis, assembly GCA_037957365.1. Lineage (NCBI taxonomy): Eukaryota > Viridiplantae > Streptophyta > Pinopsida > Cupressales > Taxaceae > Torreya > Torreya grandis. The sequence goes on along the minus strand of JARHVA010000675.1, from coordinate 4,472,827 downwards.
CTTTAGGTGCTTAAAGGCTTTTTAACATTTTGAATTCCAAATAAATGTAACACATTTTTTTAATAAATGAATGAAAGGATGGAATTTATCATCCACCTAAAAAAATAAGCATTTGATATACTATATTTTTAACTATAAATTGTAGATATGCTTAAAAGTGGAAGGTGTTGGCATCTTGGCAATGGTTTATACCGTAGAAAGATCAACTTTAATGCCTTAGTGAGAGATAATAATGCTTATAAACTTTCCTAAAATAACACCAAAGACACACTTATTAGGATTAAATCAAACCTTCTAGCCATAAAGGCTTTCAAATATCATTCATAATATAATTGTATGATCTGCATAGGTCTTATATTTACCCAATATGTCAATGACATAGTCCTCAATGATATCATGCACCATGTTATGAAATATAACTATCATAGCCTCTTTTTATGCTACCCCAACACTCTTGAGGTAGAATGACATTATCTAATAGTAAAAAATTCCCTAAGGAGTGGTGAATGTTATTTTTCATTGTTCCTCTGGTGCGATCTTGATCTGATTATATCCTAAAAAGCTATCCATGAGGAAAAGCATTTCATACCTAACTATGGAATCAATTATCATGTCGATATTTGAAAGAGTAAATTTTTTATGTGGGTAGGACTTATTTATGTCTCATTAATAAGTGTAGATTCTAGTACCTTATAAATTTTTACTCACAATAACAATGTTTGAGATCCACTCTAAATAGTCAATCGATCTGATGCATCTCACTTCCAAGAGTTTTTCCAAATCTTTCTTAACTAACATAAAAATATGAGGATGCATATTACATAGTTTATATTTCATGGGTTTGGAATTAGGATGTAAAAAAATATGGTGTATAACCAAGGTAGGGTCCAAACCTAACATGTTCAAATAGGCCCATGTAAATATGTCAACAAACTCCCTTAAAAAGCATGTAAAAACTTCACATTCCTCATCAGTGAGGGATACACCTAATTTTATCCACTTTGGGTCCTCTGTAGTCAAATTTTGACTTTTATAGTATATTCTACTAGGAGAGTTGATCCATCTTCTAGAATAGTTGGCAAAGACGTAAATTGGGTAGTAATGGAAAAGTCCTTTAGTCGGACTAATTCTTCAAGTTTTCCCAAGTAGGACAACTCTGAATCTCATAATGGTGGGAATGGGCATGTAATAAATATGTAGTACATTCTTAGATAATTTTATCAAAGGCATGCTATTCCTCTATACTAAGCTCAAACCCAAAAGTAAGTTTAGTATTGGTGGTCTCCAAAGCTTATTTTGAGAAAGGGTGAACATCCCCATCTAGTGGCACCTAGTTCAAGTTTTCACCAAGAGATCAAACTTTCTCTTTAATTTTACCCTCATCTAAAAGTGCCTCAAAGAGGTTTTCACTTTGGGACCTCAATGTTTTATTATTTTGTTTTTGGCTAAGGGTGTTCACTCACTCTCTAAAATAGGCTGTAGGATCTTGTTTAATAGAGAACACTTGTTTGTGGTCTACCAATAGAACATTTTATTTTAGTCCCATAAAATGATAAAAGGCCTCATCATTCTCAAACTCATCTAAAGGTACTATGGATTATTTTTTGTCCTAGTCTATTAGTTGAGGATGATAAAAGAGAAGCAAGGAATGTTAAATTATTAGCATAATGGTATATGGGTCAAATAATTTGGTACTAACAAGGTCTTCATATATGGTATGATCAGAATCTAATTTGATTATAACATCAACATCATTATTAATTAGTGTAAGAACATCAATAAGATATGTGGGGTTACCCACAGGAAGTTTGAATCCATGAACACGAGTTCCTTTCTATCTGGTCATAAAGGTGGGCTCAATAGTACCCTATTGATTTACCCCCAATCCTTTACCTTCATATGCTTGGTTATCCATGATCCTATTAGGGATGGGATAATTTTTAATGTAGTAACAATAATCCACTTTTTCATTGTATAACCATGAAGCATCATTAGCAAGTGGGCCCTATTTTTGGCTAGTAGTAGGTGAGAAAATAATAGGTGTTAGGCTATGAATATTTCCTTTTCCATTTTATCACAATTCCCTGCAAACTAGTCTAGCTTTTGGTCTTCCATAGGTCTTAAGATTATATGAAATCTTGGATATGTGGAATGTGTCATGAGTAAAATACTCTCTCAGACCATTGTCTGAAGGGTAAAATTATTTGACATTTCAATAAAAGGATCATGTGAATATGAGGAAAGGTTATCAGGGTCTATATAATTGGCTTCTAACAATTCAACAAGTCTCTATTTATCTTTGCATTTCTTTAGCACTAGGTCTAAATCAAAATGTAAATTTCAACATTCAGCCTTTAAATGATTACAATGTTCATATGGCTATAAATCTCCATGGATAGTGACCTTCATCATTGAATGAGGAAATTTGATACATTGGTGTAATGTTGAAGGAATTACATGAATTTCATGTAACCATGATTGACCCAAAAGTAAATTGTATGATAAATCCAATTCTAGCACATGGTAAAGTGTATCATTAGTTAAAGGTCCAATAATCACTTTCAAACTAATGATTCCTTATGATTCCTTATGTTCATTGTCATAAGCCTTGATAGTAATAGTCTCTAGCTAAAGGTTAGTTTTTATATATCCTAGATGCTTGATTAGAAATAGAGACACAATATTTAAGAATGATCTATTATCTATGAGGATAAATTTAACTTTGTGATAGGTGATGACAACTTCATTGTATAATGGGTTATTATAGAGAGGACCAAGGGATGACATATCACTTTGGTCAAATGTCAACTATTGACCTAGGTTTAGGTGTCCAACCAAGATATGATTTTTTTTTGGGGTAATTTCATTTGGTACATGGGATTGGCCTAGGATTTTTATAAGGATATTCTTATGGATGTTAAACATAAATAATAAATATAGAAGCAAGATTTATGTGGCTGTCTTTTGGATTTTTTCCATAATGTCATACATTTTTTATTTAATAGTGATAATTAACTTGTTCGTAGTTGGCATACTGGGTTGGATTGGCTTATGGTATGGATTTTCGGGCATGTGATTATGATTGTAGAATGTTGAGTTGTGATGGCACAATCTAGATTGGGTACAAGACTATCATAACTATTAAATGATGGAGATGGACTAGAAATGATAATTACTGATTACCAATATCCTTGGATGCAGTCACAAGGTAATGAAAAATTATCAGAATAGGGTAATTAAATGGTAATCTTTGGTTTTTATTGTGCTTGGCTATGGTCATATGTCAAGGAAGGATTACCATCATTGGTAGGTTGATTAGCATTATTAGTAAATAGTCTTGGTCTATTGGAATTTGGTCTAGGATTGGTGGTAATGGTATATACATGACCACCTATAATATGACCTACAATTTTATTGTAGTCATGTGCAACTGTGTGATAGGTATGTTGGTTATGGGGGTCATTTTAGCCTTGGTTCCTTCCATTTTGTGGTTGAAATTATTATTGTTTTTGATGATATTGTTGTTGTTGTTGTTGTTTGTATTTATATTGTCTTTATTTTTGATTTTATTGATTGTTATTATTATGCTATGGAAAAGGATTTTGGTAGATACCCAAGTTTTTATTGAAAGTAGATGCTTTATTATCCAACTGGATCTCTCCATTTTCCAACATATATTCAATGAGGTGTTTCAATTGCACACAATGATGTATAAAATGTCCATGAACAAGATGGTATCCATATAACTCATGCTCTTTGTACCAATTTAGAAAAAGGTATTCCCTTAGTAAAGTGTTTTAAAATTAGCCAACTAATCATATTGTCCATAACTAATTTATAAAACACTATTTCAATAGGCTTACCAAGGTCATTAAAGACTATAGAACTGGGTCTTCTTCTTAGAGGAGGGGTTTTCAAAGGTGGTGGTTGTATCATTTGAGGTGATGGCCTAGACTAAGGAATAGGATACACTTGATAGATAGTCTACATTTATGGAATAATACACATTTGTGGCATAAGATGAGTATCTAATTTTTGTACTATTTGGACATGACATGACTTAGTTAGTCCATTACCTAAAACATTATTTTTGAAGTTGTATGGATTAGGTTTGTCATAATTATTAATTTGAGTAGGTGTAGATGCTTCCACTAAGACTAGAGTAGGGTTCTATCTTGGGTATGGATTTTGGTTTTAGCTCTAATTTTAGTTCTAGTTTAAGTAAGACAACTTGATAATCCCTTTGTTGATAAGGGCCTTTTAGATCTGTATGCCTTTTTCAATGATCTACTTAAATGTGTAAACACACTAAAGCTCTAAGTGATATGATATTTCACTGTGCAAAATTTTGGTAAACATAGCTTCTAATTGTTTATTTGGTAGATTATGGGTGAAAAAACTAGCAAGTGATCTCCATCCTTATAAGTAGATCACAAAACTCTCACCAAATTTTTGTTTGATCTAACTCAAATCTACTACTAAAATCTAATGCATGAGATTGTAGGATAAATGTTGTACAAATTTATCTGACATATCATCAAATCTAAATTGTAAGTTATTTGTAAATTTAATAAGGCATTCTAAAGCCTATTTATCTAGACTTCAAGGAAAAAGAATAAATATAAGATGTCGCTATAGGCCACTAGATGAGAAGCAACAAAAAATGCTTTTAGATGGTCTCTAGGGTCTCCTTTACCCTTGTATTTATCAAATTTTATTGGCTCATAGCCTAGAGGATATTGTATCTATAGATACTTTAAATGGATATGAACACACATAATCCAATTTTAACTTCTTGGTATACTTTCCTATTTGAATGGTTGTAATTGCATCCTTCATCTATTGTAGTTATTGGACTAAGAAAATTGATGGCACATTTGGTTGTGGTTATGGCTGGGTAGTCAAAGGTGTATTACCTTGACTAGGATATAATAGAGGTATGTATTACTATGAAATTTTTGGTTGATAGACCAATCAACCAAGGATATGCCTCCATGCATTGGGATGAAGATACTGATACTACATGTGTTGTTGGTAAATATTCTAGTTTGGATTCAAAATATGGCCTTGGGTCTAATGGAATTTGGATTGTGATGTAATTATATGGCTTTATGGAAGGTATTGTTCTTGATAATTTTTAGTAGGAACTTATTGTTGACTAGTCAAACTTGGCTAAATAAGTGATAATTATTTTTTACCAAGGCCCTATCTTTTAATATGTGTTACATGTTAGGTAAAAGGCAGTGGTTGCCTAGTAGGTATTTGATAGACATTAACACCTCTTTGTTGAACAAACACCTATTTTGAAATATATTCTTGTTGGGTGTTTGGAATTTTTCATGGACCAATAGGAATACATTATTGTTTAGACAATGTCTATGATTATTGAGCTACATTAGTCTATAAATGTTGAGATATATTTATTTATACTTGTCAAGGTGGAACATTTTTTGACACCTATTGAGGTTGCATAGTGTTCTACCTATGTAGAGGTGGTAAATTGGTCTATGTCTATGGCCATGTAATATTATCCATCACTTATTGAGGTGGAATAACATTCATCACTTATTGAGGAAAAACATTGGATATCTCTTGATTACTTATCCCTTATTATTCCATGTTTGAAGAAGCAACTGGTTGAAGAGTGAGACTAACCTGTTATGGTTAGAAAATAGGAATTCTTACCCCCTAATATTTTTAATCACTCATGGTATTTTCAAGACGCACTTTTTTTTTGGATTATCTTATGGTGTATTTAACCCACCTTGGCCTGAACTGGGATACACTTGCATGTCATTCATTATATTTGGTACATGGTTATGAGTAAAAGCCATAATCACTTCCAGAATGAATGGGACATTAAACATGTCTCCTATTGAATTAATTTGGTAAAATTAGTCCACACCTATATTATCATGACTTAACAAATCAATTGGCACCCCTGTTGAAAGAGTTAGTCCTATAAGTGGAGTATTCAATATGGCCATAACATTTAAATTCTATGCAAGATTAAGATAAGTCTGATATGCTTGTTGCATTTGAATTAATTAGTCTTACATGGGGCCTTTTCACTTTTCAATCATATTAATATCTTAATGTGACATCAACATGATTACTTGAGGGTTATTAGTAGATGCATGTTAAATGGTTTGGGTATAAGGGATGTTTCTAGGCACTCTAACTAGACTAGGTAGGTTTTCATGGGGAAAGTCTTCTAGAAACTTTGACATTACCTTTATGAATCTAAGTAAAACCTCATCCTTGTTTTCAATCAAGCTATGATAAAATAAGTATGGATCATATGTTGATGGTATGGTAATGTAGTAAGGTTATTGCTAGACTTGTTTGATAAGATGGCACACTAGTAAGGTATTGAGATGTTTGTTCTTGCTCTTGACCTAGATAAGGAGGTGTATTAACCAAGTAGTGTACTATTGGATCTTGGACTTGTTAGACATATGTATTAGTTTAAGGGGGATATGGATTCATCTCACAAACTACGTCATCACCATATGGGTCTTAAATTAAGGCATCATTCATGACCATGTTTTCATAATAAGGATTGTTCATGGTCCCATTATGTGTGTAGCAAGGCATAAATGAAACCATGACTAATTCCTCACAAATAAAATTTCTAGAGTTAAAAAAATACTTGAAACATGATCTATAAATATTGGTCGATGGTTAGTATGACTTGAAATGTGGTCTAGATGGGAAAACTTGGTCTATTATTACAAATGGTTTAAACTTGGCCTAGAATGTAGTTATTCTCCAAAATTTTCAATGTTAAGTTTGGTCTCAAATATCTCTAAATTATAAGGTCTTACACACAAATGGTCAAATGAATGGAAAATTTTAATCCTAGTTTTGGCAAAGTGTTTCAAACAAATCTAATCTAGGTCTAAAATAAAAATGGTGCTAGGTATTTGGAAATAAGGCAAAAATCTAGACTCAAAAGGCATGAAATAAATATAAAAATGTCAAGGCAATGTGATGTCTTTCATAATAAGGCATAGATCTAGACTAAAAAACCAACTATGTCTAAAAACTAAAAGGAAAATGTTAGGTCTTTGGTAAGAAGGCACAAATATAGACTTTAAAACACAATACATCAAGGTAAAAAACTTGAAATTAATCTAATATCTAAGTCAAATAGTTTGAAACACTTTGACTCAATCTAGGTACATGGATTCTAAAATAAAATTGACCTTGGTATAAGACATTCACTCTAGTCACACACCTAAAACTAATTGGGAAATTCAATCTCAAGTAATTAAAATAAGAGTAATGAGTAAAGAATTCAATCCTAAGTGATAAGAAAGGATCCAATGTAAACTAAATTCATTTAAAGTTATACTTAAAAAGAGACTAATAACAAATGTAATCAAGGCACACATAAATAAACTAACTCCTAGATCTAGGGAAAAGGGGTATTCAAAAAAAATAATAAATTAGTCCAAGTTGAATAATTCAAGGGTAAGAGGTAGACACCTAAGCCAAATTTTAGTAATACATAGGTGTAGATCAATCAATTTTGAATTTGAAATTCAAAATAAAAATTTTGAACTTGTTTTAAAAGACTTGGATTGTTCAAATGGATAACATCTTATACCTAAATGGATGGAATAATGACACCAATTGTAGACCAAAAGCATACAAGTTTTTGAACTCGATTTAAAATAAGATAATTTTTTTGAACTAATACAAGAAACATAACAATGCTACTTTAATCAAAAGGTATGAAAACTATTTTTGATTCAAAACTTTAAGAAAAATTATTGGGATAAAATGGGCAGTGTAACGATTCCCCATTTAAACAAGTGACACACAACTATTTTGGAATGAAAAGTATTAAGGCAAAAGTGTGACACCAAACAGATAGAACAATACCTCTTAGGATAAAGTGGTCTAAAAACATGAGATGTTTATGACTCATTTTTGAAAAAACAAATGATTTCTACTATCAAAACACACATGTAAATCAAAGAAAATAGTAACCCAAATCTCTCTCCCTATCCCTATAATTAACACAGGTGTGCATAGCTTTAGCCAAAGTTTGCACCAATATACCAATACTTGTGAGGAATTAAGTGTTAATACAAAAATTAAAATACATGTATAAGTAGATTTTTTATGCCCCCTCTATCTCTGAAGCACTAGTACATGAAACAAACTTAGATTGATAAACACCTTACATTTGGCCTAAAATTACATGGCAAGTGGGGTTTGACTAAAAATATATATTTTTCAAATGTACTAGATGGTTCCAACTTTGGATAACACAAGGGTGCAATCACATCAATTGAATCCAAACTACCTAACTTGTTATAAAATGGTCTAGTATTGTACATAATAATTTATTTATGTAATTCTTAGTGAATTTTGATGTTTGGCTACTACAAGGCCTATGTACCTATTGGAATGTTCAAGCGAACTACTCACCACTATCCCATCCAATGGTTTGCTGAATTTGTATACCCTATCATGGAATGGGGTTGGTATGATGATGGGAGATGAATCCCTAGGTAAACACACCCCTAAAGAACTCATGGGGAGGTGATGAACTTATGCTCACAATCCAAATGCATAAAAATAAATAAGGGAAAATAGAGAGACTTTAGAGGTCACTTTTTGATCACGTAAGTCACTCAAAGCTTAGGGAGAGCATACAGGACATTATTTTCAACATAAATTTATAAATGAAGAAAATAAACCAAGCAATTTTGGTCACTTGAGTTCCCTAAAGGGGATAGGGGAGATCATATATGCTAAAGTTTGTGTTTTCTAAAATCAAATAATCTAATCAAAATAATTTAAAACTAGTCTAAATAATAAATAAGAATTGAAAAATCTCTTAGGAGCTATAAATAAAGATGTATGTTCTTTTTACTAATGCCAAATGAAAGTGTGTTTGAAAATTTTGGACCTTTGGATGTGTTTTCACTTATAAAATCTTGTAAAATGCTAAAAGACAAAATTTTAAGTGAATTTTAACCACCTTAGCCAAATGTGAATGAGTTTTAACTTTTATTATAAAATCTCATTTTACAAAATGAAAAAGTGATTAAAAAGCACCCAAAATTCCTCTTTATTGGCTTAATTATCTAAAAACAAGTTAGTTTATTAATTTATTCTTTAATATAAGGTGAATATTTTTTTAGCTCAAGAAAACACAAAAAAATCTCTCTCTGGAATTATTCAAATTTATGTAGTAAACTATGAACTATGAAATTGTTCAAGCATATAAAAATAAATAAAACCAAAAAAGAAGAAACATACAGTGGATAATTTCACTATTTTAGAATGATTTCATAACTTTTTTCTATAATTTCATAACTTAGGTCTTCATTTCTTAACTTAGGTCTACAACTTCATAACTCTATGATTTTGCAACTCTGATGAATATTTTAACAACTCAGGCAAATAATGCTGTAACTTAGGAAAATAATTTTACAACTTAGGCAAACAATTTTGAAACTCTAAAATTTCACAAATATCTCAAATGTTTAAGAAAAGCATCAAAATAGATAAATGATTTCATGATTTTATTATATGATTTTTCTATTAAGTTTCTTAAATTCTTAAATAGTTAATAAAATCATAAAAATACATATATTAAATAATAACTTAACAAATTATATGGATGATTTTGAAATTAAAATGAATATTTTGCTATTAAACTCTGTAAATATGCAATTTTTCATAAAACCAAGAAAACCCCTTAAAATTATAGAACAAATTCACAAGTTTTCTCAATAATTTATCTATTTCTAGGCTTTATTTCATAGTTTCATAGAGCCAAGGTCAAACTAGGATTATTTCATAATTTTTAGGATGATTTCATAGATATGATCAATGATTTAATAGTTTACCTTACCAAATTCATAGTTTTGCAGTCACAAATTTGTAAATACAAAATCACAAGCCAAACATGGAAAAGTTTGCCTAAAATCAATAAATAAATATCTAAAATTAAATCTTATTAGCTCTAGAAATCTCCCAAGACAGTCCATTTATGTATGTGGGGTGTATGGTCCCATCAATATTTCCATTATGTGATCAATAGGAATATAAGAGGGGACTTATTATTGTGTTAGTATGATGAAAACTAAATAAAAACACACTAATAAAGCTAACACCTCAAGCGTAGACACTCAAATAGCAAGAGAACAATACAAGTAACTATCAATAGAAGACAAAACAACCATTATTTACATTCCTTGAGAGTAAGATTTTATGTTGGCCATGGAGGAATTTGTTTGGTTGTGTGATCAAATAATATTTAGAAATGGTGATCCTTGCATCATCTATCCTTGTCACCTTGTCAAAGTTGGACTTGGCTTTGGCTTCAGCTTGTCTCTCTCAACTAATAACTATTATAACACTACATATCAAGGGTCTTTAAAGGTATTTTTACATCATAACATTACACCAAAAGAGATTATTGAAAAATGGGTGAAGACTTGTATTTATATCCTTTCAAACTAACTCTAATCCAAGTACAAATAGGTTATAGTTAACCATGGTCAAGTTTAGTTTAACCCTAGTTGAGTTAAAGAGGGGGAAAGAAATTAATATTTGGGATAGAGATCCCATTTATTAAGTATGTATACCCATTTATAAATTTAAGGATTTTAGGGAGATATTCTCAATTACTTGACTTTGACAATGATGACATCATCATGAACTCAATTTCATTGGAATTTCCTTTTTAAGAAATTCATTTTCACTAATTACACATGTAAATTTCATTTAAGCATTTGATTTGATTTTTCTTAGTTAATTTATTTTGCTTAGCATTTTTTCACTTTAATAATTGTTTAAGTGCCCCACTTAAAATGTCCAAAGGCCAAATTATCAATTTGCTAGGTTGAACATTGATTGGAGATGAATTCATGAGAGGTTATTATTGTGTATAGGATAATAACCCAAATAAAGATGCCTCAACACAATTTCTATCACTAATGTCTGATGTACAGATGAAATTTGGACATTTGGTTATTCCTAGGGTTAATTTGCACTATTTGGTAGAAATCAATTTGAAGTCTAGCTAGAAAATAGTTGTGGTCAAAATGGGTTGTCTACACATATATAGTGTACCCAATATAATGGGAGACCTTTCTTACCTTTTGTGTTGAATGATATGGCATTTAAATTTGACAAAGGAAAATTGACTTGAAGAATCTAATTTATTAAACATTACACAAACAACAAAAAATTATATCATTTACACATGCTATTTGAAAAAAACACAATAGTATTCAGATATGTAAAATAAAAAATACCAAAAGACAACTAATCCAAGGATAAATAACAATAGAAAAATTATAAGAGACAAAAAAATATTGAACCACACGAACCCATCTTAAAATTTGAAAACATTAAAGAAAAAATGGCCAAATAAGTAAGTGATTGTGATATAAATTATGCATTTCCTATGTCATGGAATAAAACACTACATCAAAGACAAGAATATGATACTAAATCTAGTATAAAACACACACAATGTTCATGTGCCCAAAACTACTTATGTCATCCAAGAAGATCTCAAAAAGCTCAAGAAAAAATTATAAATGAGGCACCATCTCATATTATAAATGCATGCCTACATGATGTACCTTTTAAACCTATATAGTTTCATGATTGTATAAACACAACCTATAATGCTTCCTATAGAACTATGATCATACATTATTAAACACATAGCTTGACATGAGTTTCAATGCATACATTTTCAAAATTTCCATTTTACAAACCTTTTATTATTTATTTTTTTTTTTTTAAAGAGAAAACTCAATTTTATGACACATTTGATTAAATTTTTCTTAAAAAATATTTGTGGTTGCATGCACCTAATCATCTACTCAATATTTTTACTATACATTCAAAGTTATACTATATATGACACATTTGGACTTCAACATATACTTATTTAAGTTACATCATTTTTAGGCCCTTATATGGGTGATGGCTCTCTAATTTAATGACTTAAGATATCTTTATATATTTTATGCCATGAAGTAACTAGTTTGATTTCAATATAAAATACAAAAATTACAAAAACCTTCATTAAAAAACTAAAAAATACAAAAAGGTTTTTGCCTTTATTATGGTCATATGATACATATCATGCCTATTCTTAGGTAAGCGCATGGAGTTGGTGGGGGGGGGGGAAATGGACACATTTTCCATTGAAACCAATTTTTATGTTTTCATGTGCGTGGTTTAAACAAAGTGCATATAAGGGCTTAGAACATAGAATGAAAAATTAATGATCCAAGACTGCAAATATGGTTTTAGTCTTTGAAACTATGTATGTAATTTTAGTCTTTAGAACCATGTACAAATTATTATTATTATTATTATTATTATTATTATTATTATAAAAGTGCATATGTGGAATAATTTACTATTACATTGGCATGCATAATATATAAATAAAATAAAAATTTAATTATAATTTCATATTTTATTTATATATTTTCAGGATGTTTGAGATTAGTTTTAGACCTTTAGGAACTATAATGCAAATTCTAGATTTTGGAGGATCCTATCATATTTCAGACGTAGTCAAATTTCAATGTTTTAGGGTTCAGACTTAGCCATATTTTAGGGTTTCAAGATTTGAAGGAGACATCATAGGAGGTATGAAGGCCACATACATGGATTTAGGTATGATAGAATAGTATGAGCTCTTATCTCATAAAGTGTGACAAGTTGATCCCACCCCATTCAAGGTATACCCCTTAAGGCATACATTCTAGGAGAAATACTTTAATGATCCTTTGATGTATTCAAGAACCATGTAATGCACAAAATCATACAAAACATGGTTTAAATTTCTAGGATACATTTATAACAATAATCCCATGGATAAAACACACACGTCACTTATTTCAATCTATGGATCATGGATATTTCTATGATATTTTGATAAATTTAAGAATTTTTTTAGTTTGTTAGTTATTCTCAATTAATCAACCAACCCTATCAATTAATATTGAATTAAAAAATCATTGCCATTATGATTGGATCCTATAACATATTACCTAAACCCTACACCCTAAACCTTAAACCTTAAATTATAAATTGTAAGCCTAAACCAATCAATTTAACCCAAATTAACATCCTTTAGAATAAGAATTAGGTTCAAAAGGCTCAATTTGGACTAAATTGCATTAGTGATTTCAATAATTAACTAATTGGCTCTTTTTTTTTTATGAAATTGGGGCTAATTGAGCATAAAATCACATTTGTGATTTAGCCCTATGCCCTAAAACCTAAACATTATACCCTATATCCTAAGCACTAAACCTTAAAGCCTAAATAAAAAACCCTAAACCCTAAATCAATATATTCAGCCCTAATTAACATTCTTTAGAGTAATAATTATTTTATTAGGGCTCAATTCATCCCAAATCACATCACTTATTATCATAATTGACTAATTGGCTAAACCTATGATGACATTAGGGATAATTGTATGTAAAATCACATTTTGTAGTCATAAGTATGTTTAGCGAGTGAAAATTGGCCCCAATTACCTTTGATATTTGACCCTATACCCCAAAACCTAAACCATATACCTTTAACCCTGAGCCAAAAAATGTAAACTCTTTAAACATTAAACCAATCATTTTAGCCCCAATTAACATCATTTAAATAATAATTAAGATCACATGGCTCAGTTTAGCCTAAATTACACCAATAATTTTCCCAATTGACTAATTAGTTTAATTTATAATGACATTAGGCCTAATTGAGCCCAAAATCACATTCTATAGTCATAAATAAGTTGAATAAAATTAAATGATCCCCAATTTCCTTTGAAATTAGACCTTATATTCTATACCCTATACCATATACCTTAAATAATATGCCCTAAGCCTTAATACCTAAATTGTAAACCCCAAACTGATCAATTTAATATAAATTAACTTCCTTTTGAGTAATAATTAGGTTCATAAAGCTCTATGTAACATAAATTACATCATTGGTTACCCTAATTCACTAATTAGCTCAATTTATGATGGCATTGGGGTTGATTTAAGCTAAAATCATATTATGTTGTTAAAAATAGGTTCAACGAGATCAAATTTTCCCCAATTACCTTCATGATTGGACCTTATACCTTAAAACCTAAAACTTATACTCTATACCCTAAGTAATAAACCCTAAATACTAAAACCTAAACCCTAAATCAATTGATTTAACCCCAATTAACATCCTTTAGAATAATAATTACTTTCATAAGGCTCAATTTAGCCCAAATCACATCACTTAACATTATAATTGACTAATTGGCTCAGCTTGTGATGACATTAGGGCTAATTATGTCCAAAATCACATTTTAATAGGTTTAACAAGATCAAATTGGCCTTGATTACCTTCATGATCAAACCCTATACCCTAATCTCTAAACCATATACATTAAACCCTAAGCCTGAAGCCCTAAAATCAAAATCGTAAACTCTTTAAACCCTAAACTAGTAGTTTTAGCCCCAATTAACATCATTTCAATATGGATAAAATCACATCACTAACTACCCAAATGGGATAATTAGCTCAATATATGATGATATGGAGGATAATTGAGTCAAAAATAATATTCTATAGTCATAAATAGGTTGAATAATCCTAAATTATCCCTAATTTCCTTTGAAATTGGACCTTATGCCCTAAACCCTAAACTCTATACCTTAAACCCCAAGCCCTAAACCTTAAATCCTAAACCAATTGATCTAGCCCAAATTAACATTTAGGGTAAAATTTAGGTTCACAAGGCTCAATTTGGCTAAATTATAGTATTGATTGGCCTAATTGACTGATTGGTTCAATATGTGATGGCTTTGGGGCTAATTGAGCCCAAACTCACATTCTATAGTCACAAATATGGTTCAAATAGCTCAACTTAGTCTTAATTACCTTTATTATTAGACCCTATACCCTAAAACCTAAATATTATACACTATACCCTAAGCCCTAAATCCTCAACCATAATCCCTAAATTGTAAGCCCTAAATTAATTGATTTATCCTTAATTA
This sequence comes from Torreya grandis, assembly GCA_037957365.1. Lineage (NCBI taxonomy): Eukaryota > Viridiplantae > Streptophyta > Pinopsida > Cupressales > Taxaceae > Torreya > Torreya grandis. Next base: position 4,457,783 of record JARHVA010000675.1, on the reverse strand, counting down.
ACATCTTTTAGATTAATAATTATTTTCATAAGGCTCAATTTATCCTAAATCACATCACTTATTTCCCCAATTAACTAATTAGCTCAACCTATGATGAAATTGGGTCTAATTATGTCTAAAATCACATTCTATAGTCATAAGTAGGTTAAATGAACTCAAATTGGCCCCAAATGCCTTCATGATTGGACCTTATACACTATACCCTAAACCATATACCTTAAACCCTATGCCTTAAACCTTAAACCCTAAATTATAAACTCTTTAAACCTTAAACCAATAGTTTTATCCATAATTAACATCATTTATACTAAGAATTAGGTTCACATGGCTCAATTTTTCCCAAATCACATCACTAATTGCCTTGATTGACTAATGCATAAATTTATCAAAATATGGTTGAAATATCCACAATCTATAGAATGAAAGAAATGATGCATGTCTTTTATTTTTGGGATTGTTATTAGAAATGTACCCCATAATTATAAATCATGTTGTGTATTATTTTGTGCATTAGATGGTTTCTACATGCATTAGGGGCTCTTTGATGCATTTCTCCTAGAGTGTATACCGTAAGGGGTGCAAAGGGAATGGGATGGGATTGACATGTGGCACTTTGTGAGAGATTTTATCATACTATTATATCACACCAACATCACTTCATAAAACCTTCATAACTCTTGTGATGTCTCCTTGAAATATTGAAACCTTAAAATATGGATAAGTCTGAAACCCTAAAACCTTAAAATATGATAAGGTCTTCAAAAACCTAAAATTTTCATTATAGCTCCTAAAGGTAACTTAAATTATAAAAAACTATGTCCTTATCTAAATGTAAACTTATACTTATATACTATGAATGCCAATGTAATAGTAAGCTATTAAGTGTACACATTTTTATAATAACAATAGCACATATGTAGATTTAAAGATTAAAAACCCTTACTTGGTTTTAATAAATAACAGTAAAATATTCTACATGTGTAGTAATTATGTGTATGCAGTGATATTGTTTAACATTTAAAACACTTGCCTCAAGTTTTGAGAATGGCTTGGTTCTTGATCCTAAGGCATGGACCTACAAAAACATAGTTGAATCATGATTTTGACTAAAAATAAAAAATGTAACTTCAGCCATGCTAAAAACTATGAAATTTATCAATTTTTTAAAATATGACTAAAACATTTATTACACTCTCCTCTTTTTAAATATATATTTTTTATATTTTTATTACTTTATGGTTGTTATCTATATTTATTTCTAAGCATGTCTTTTTATAGTGATATATGCTAAAACTATACATGATCATATTTGTTTTCATATATTTTGATTAATTGATTTAAACCAAAAAAAATTATATGGTTGCAAACTATACCTAATTCTATACACATTCAATAAACAAAAATCAAAATTTTAATGTTTTTTGAGGTAGTTAGGGGGGTCGCATGGTTGGGTATACATTATTGATCATATTTTAGGGTCTATTAACTTATGAAATTAGTAAAAAAATAAATATTAATTAATTAATTTCAAAAAATATAGGCTTAAAACTAGATGAGCTTATCTAACTTTCCACTAAAGTGTTTTTAAGAAAACTAAACAATGATAAAAAATGATGAGCTACCCGAAAAGCTATCGACTCTAGTTTTTTTTAATAAAAAAATACTACCCATTTTAATTTCTAATATTTGACCTACTTATACTTGACCATTTAAAAAAAAATAGTACTTTAAAAACTAAAATTGAAATTATACAATTCATGTTCCCATGACATCTTCAAATTTTGAGTTTAGGTGTCCCAAATAATTCGTACAAATTGAGGTTTCTTGTTTTTAAGTAAAGCATGTACACTTAAGACCCCCTTTCACCCCCCTAATTCCATTCACTTACCATATCCTATACTATATGATTTATATATTCATGTTATGCATACATTACTCTCAAAATATAATCTAAGTGTGGGAGATTCAGGATATAAAAGTTATATTTCATTATGGAAACATTTATGCCTCACCTAACAGGGCATCTTCAATCAGTTATACACAATCACATCATTTTGGATTTTCCATTTCTATATAAAGACACTTTACATAAATTACATATATATTTTAATTACTTACATTAATTATACATATATTGAGTGATTACATGGAAATTATACATACTATTGTTGTATATTACTTGTTACATGGATTTTAATAGAAAAATTGATTGATACATAATTTGGTTATATACCATCCACATTATTATGACTATGATGTAGGAGTATTTAATATGACTAGAATATTTAATAAAAATTTATGTAAATTAATCAAATCCCACCTTATTACTAGTGTGAAATGCATTTCACACTTATATTTGAAAGTTTATCACATATATCCTACAGTTTGGTAGTTGTTGACAATTTTTGCCACCATTGGTCAAAGTTGCTTATGTGTAGGTATTCAATAAGACTAAATTTATGGAGTTAATAATAAATAGGTTATAAAAAAAATAATAAAACCTTAATTAATCAAAAACCATTATAATTAATATCTCACATGTCCAATTTTTGATAGAGGTTTCTTCTATTCCTCTAACAAACTAGTTGCGAGCTAGTTAAGGCAATTTTCAAATGTTCATTTCATGAAGGATAATAAGAGTTTGTTATAATTTTATTAAGGTAATAATGGGGATATTATTAAATAATTATTTCATGCATTGGTTTCTAATTATAGGGATTATCTTTATGAAAAATCGTTAAGAAGGAAAGGTGTTGTAAAACCTTTATTAAACCCCAATAACTTGGTTTAGGGAGATGTGATTACATTTTTGAATCATTTTTGCAAAACAATTTTTTTTTTTTGAGTTATTATGGTGAATAAATAACCTTAAAAAACCTTCTTGAATCAAAAATTTAAGGTAAATAATTGATAAAGGTAAAGGTACAGGTTGTAGGGTTTCAAGCAAGCAAGAAAGAAAGCCAAAAAAGTCATGTTTTTAGAGGTTTAAGTGATTTTTTGAGTGTATACAATGGTTTTAATGATTATAATATATATTAAAGGTATTAATTATAAAATAATTAGGTATTTATGCATCATAATAATCAATAAAATGACAAAACTTAAACCTACAAACATTCATAAATGAGATTGTGCAAGCTAAGAAACATTGAAAAGTGCATATTTTGAGATTTCCTAAGTAAAATATCTTGGAATTTGACATTGAAGTATTTTTTATGTCCTTTAATATTTATTTATTTATTTAATTTATTTTATTATATATAAAATATCAAAACATAGGTTTTTTCATGAAGGAAATCTATTTTATTCATAAATGGAGTTAGAAATGAGTGTTTCAGATCCTTCTAAGAGATAAAAATGATTTGAGAGTATGTATAATTAATTTAAAAATATTAATACATTATTATAAAATTAAAAATAGGCTCATACCAAATGAAAAACATCTCTAGGTCACCTTGGAAGCAATAAGCATACACTTTTTTGTGAATTTTTGTTTAAGAGATTGGTGATGATTTTTAAAAATTTTAAAAATTTTATAGGTATGACCCATTTATACCTATTGAATTATAATATAAGGAGTTTTTTTTTGTGGTATATAACTCATTTTAGACCCCTAAATCCAAATCAAGGTTTCTTGAGGCCTAAAGAGCATAAAAGAGCATTTTTTGAAGTTGTATATGGTGTTTAGAGCCAAAAAATTGTTTTAAGGTCTATTACACCATTTTTATTATGTTAAAATCCTATTTAATCTCTTTATATATTCATATAATTCAAATTCATCAAGTTACAGGTTCTCATGGTGCATTCAAGAAGCTTGTTAAACCACAAAAGATAAACATATCTAAGAAGGACCAATATGGAGAGTTGTGATTGTCCATCAGCTAATGAACTTTAAAAAATGAAATTTAATACATTTTTAAAAAATATAAACATCTAATCTCTCCCACTTATATGATACCCTTGAGTATAATACAATTCACAAGTTCAATCAATGCATTGTGCATTTAACAACCTTGCCTAGTCAAACACATGTTCTCTTTACTAAGTGGAGATAAATAAATGGTTAAGTATTTATATTCAAAAATGTACTCAAGGTTGGAATTAGTCTCCCAAAACATTCAATATCTCTCTCTCTTTACTATTCCCCATTTTATCTAAATTTAGAAAAGTCAAGTCAAACATGAAGAAGTCTTCAAGGAGCCCTAGAAAGGTGGAGATCAAAACATGTAAGAATGGAGGAGTTGAGTTGAATTCTTGGTTAAGTCTTGAGGCCCTATTTTCATGGAAGAGACTCCTTAAACCATAAAAATGGAATGACTCTCCTACTATTCTCCTTGTAGATAAGTTTATAAATTCAAGAGAGAGAAACATGCATGTAATATTCATGAAGAAACTAAAGTCAAACTCCAAGATGCAAGTAAGGATTAAAAGAAGTTAAGTGAAGATCAAAAGGAGTTAAATTCAAGATCAAGAGGATTTAAGTGAAGATGATCAATATATATTCAATATTGAAGAAAAAATAAGTATGCATGAGACCTTTGACTTCTCCAAAATATTCGAACAAGCTTCTTTCTCACTTCTACGCCATATTCCAAGAAAAAGAAGTGTAGACTCTTCATATGTTATGAATAGGATGATGAATAATCCCTAGTTTAGGGCTTCTTTATCTCATCTCTCTCTTCTTTCCTTTTATATATTTATTTTCAATTTTTGATAAATTTATTATCAAGTTATGCTTTTAGATTATAGAAACTCTACCAAAATTTGTACTACATCACCTTTGAAGCAATGAAGAACCAATTTTTACTCTATTTTTAGGTTGTTCATGAAGTATGTTTCTCATGTTCATTGATGTAAGTTAGTGAATGATTTTTTTTCCTATGTTTATGTATGAAATTTTCACCTTTATGTATAAAATGAGAATTTTTTAGGTCATATAAAGTGCCTAAGTATGATGTCTACCTAATCTAAAAGTGAATTCAACATGTGTTCATTCGTTCCAAGCTAGTGTGAGTGTTTGTCAAGACCTATTTATGAAATACTGATGCAAGAGACATTATATGAAGATGAATTTAATGTGTAAAATTTATTTAGCTCTTAAAATTTGTAAATTATATACATAATTGACATTGATATTGGTGCATCACCTTAAATTTTTAGTTTTCATGTTTAATTTTAGATTGTATATTTCCTTTTTACCCTTTTCCTTGTCAAGAAGTCACCAAATTAGATATTTTAGATATAAGTAGGTGAGTGTACCAAAGGTAAATATCCCTTTATCTAGATATTATATCCACTATAAGGTCACCCATAGCTTGTATATTTTCCATTTTGTCAACATGAGTGAAAATAAAGACATTCTTACAAGGGTACACTTCTAAGTGATAACAATTTATGGCATGCCCAGTGGGATCATAGCTTAGAATATTGATAAATATTGGTTCTAGTTTTATCAATTTAAAGAAAATATGTTACTCAATTACTCAGCATCTAAAAACTTTAGGTTATACATAATTGGTTTAAACAGTCTATGTTCTTAAAGAACATCCATTGGTATGTGTTTCAGTGATGTATTTTGTGAAAATGCATCTTTTTTACTTTCATATCCTTCATATCAAGTTGGGGATATTTAGGGATTCACCTAAAGTATATTTGAACTACTAGGATATCAATATTTTCATGAAATTTACCCCCTCCACCCTTAGTCATGTTTCCAATTAGCCTTGACAAAATCATATTCTTTCCAATCAACTTCAAAAAAGTGTGCAAGAGATAATATTTGAATTTGAGAGATAATGTATGGAGAGTGATATGGAAGAGGAATACAATAAGCATCAAGAATAACTTACATATTAGGTATATATACATCATCAGGATATAGAATTAGTGAAGAGATATAATGAGGTTACAAGAGAACCAATACATTAGCTGCCCATGAGAACACAAGTAAGTGAGTCCAAAATCCCATCAAGAGATAGAGGAAGTTTTCATGTGTCTCATCTACCCCTCCTATGTCGATCCAACATCAAGAGATAGAGGAAGTTTTAGAAGCCAAACCAAAAAATATTCCATGTTTATTGAGCCCTTAAAATAATCCTCAAGTTGAATCTAACCATGAAGATCAAGAGCATCCCATAATGACCTATTTTCCTATGACACCAAATGGAACCTCTTTCCCTCCCACCATATCTATTTTTGAAAGAGGACCTATTGTATGGAAGGTAAAATAAGATCATGTAGGTGAAGAGGATAATTTGTTAAGAGACAATGATCAAGAGTTGTGTTGGTCAAATTATATTCAATTTGGCATATAAGAAAATCATGTTTCAGCCCTTGGGGATTAAAATCAAATTGTATTTAAAAGTAAAACTCAATAATTCTATCATGAAGATGTTTAGTATGACATGGTAGTATCTAGTGAATAATTTGTAACAGTGGTTTCAAAAGGTAACATCATTAAACATTATCTGAATAAAGATAAAAAATAATATGTAGTGGTTCCTAGTGAACCTTAATAAGATACAAGTGAGGATCAAGACATTTTTGATGAAGAGTAGAAATAATATGTTGAGTTGATTCAAGACATTAAGAATCTTTGGAGGCCTGCATCTTCTTGTGAAGACATTTATAAAGTGGTAGCCAAGTTTGGAAAGCCTATTCAAGATCATGTTAATAAAATTATATCTCAATAAGACCCAAATTAATATAGATAGTAGCTTTTGGAGCTCCTTAAATATATTGAAAAATTTACAGTAGTTGATAATCAAGATGACATATTAAAGATGTCATAGGAATTTAAGAACATTATTGTAGTGAACTATTGGAAGCTAAAGCTACAACTATTCTTATAAATAATAGTGTGGTTACATTGGAGATATTTCATAATGTTTAAGATCCAAATGAGGTGAAAATTGAACTAAAATAATAATTTTTCTATATTGGACATATATATGATTCATTTGATTCACTTGGAGATAAGACAAATAGATTGACAAGAAAAGAGTTGATCCAACTAGAATGACACTTAAATAGTAGTTTGTCATATTTATAAACCACATGGAGATGACCAAAGAGGTTTTTTATTTTATCCAAGTGGATTTTAAGTGTTTTATGTAGTATTTCTTATATTTCACTTTCATGCAAGTGTTGTTATGCACATGTTTAGTTAATAGTTTTAGATTTTCACTTTCTTCTAAGTGTTATCTTACACATTTTTTAATTACTAGTTATATTAGTTTTCAATTCCATAAGTTCTTATGTACAAGTGTTTTTATTAATTGAAGTAATTTTTAGTTTCATATTTAGTTATATTTTCATGACTCCATATCCCAATGGTTAAGGATACTAGTCTTGAGTGTTTAGCAAGCAAACATCCCAATAGGGTCACCAAGAATGTTGACAATTTTTACTTCCATTGGTCAAAATTGTTTATGTATAAGTTTTAAATAAGAATTAATTAATATATTGAATAATAAATAGGCTATAAAAAACATCATACATAATCTATCAAGCCAAAAACATGCTTAGGAGTAGCTCACAGGTCCAATTTTTGACAAATGTTTCTTTTATTCCTCTAGTGAGCTAGTTGTAATCTAGTGAAGGCAATTTTCAAATATTCATTTCATGAAAGAGAAGAAAATTTGGTTGGAATGGTTTTATGAGAATATTTTAGAACATATTACCTCAATATTACATGCATTTTTTATAGGTTTTATGATCTTAGCTTTATGAAAAATATTTAATAAGGAAAGGTGCTCTAGATGACCAAAGAGGTTTTTTCTTTGATCCAGGTGGATTTTTAGTGTTTTATCTAGTATTTTTTATATTTCAATTTCATCCAAGTGTTTTTATGCACATGTTTATTTAATATTGTTAGATTTTCACTTGCTTCTAAGTGTTATCTTGCAAATTTTTTAATTGCTAGTTATATTAGTTTTCAATTCCATAAGTTTTTATGCACAAGTGTTTTTATTAATTGAAGGAATTTTTAGTTTCATATTTAGTTATATTTTCATGACTCCATATCCCAATGGTTAAGGATACTAGTCTTGAGTGTTTATCAGGCAAACATCCCAATAGGGTCACCAAGAATGTTGATTATTTTTTTTGTTTATGTATAGGTTTTAAAAAGGAATTATTTAGTATATTGAAGAATAAATAGGTTATAAAAAACATCATACATAATTTATAAATCCAAAACCATGCTTATGGTTATCTCATAGGTCCAATTTTTGACAAGTGTTTATTCTATTCCTCTAGTAAGCTAGTTGCAATCTAGTGAAGGCAATTTTCAAATATTCATTTCATGAAGGAGAAGAAGATTTGTTTGGAATGGTTTTATAAGAATAATTGGGACAATATTACATAAATATTACATTCATTTTTTTTTATGTTTTATGAGCTTATATTTATGAACAATCGTTAATAAGGAAAGGTACTCTAAACCCTTCTTAAACCTCAATAGCTAGGTTTTGGGAGATGTTATTACATTTTTGAGTTCTCTATTGAAAAAAAAAGTTGTGTGAGATATTTTGGGGAATATAAAACCTTAATAAACCTTTATAAATAAATATTTTAAAGAAAATAATGGATAAAAGTAAAGGTACAAGTTGAAGGGTTTCAAGTAAGCAAGAGAGATAGTCAAAAAATACATTATTTGAGATGAATAAATGATTTTTTGAGAATATCCAATGGTTTTAATGATTATATAAGTTATTAAAATTAATTATTAAAAATTAATGAGGTATTTATTCCTCATGAAATTCAATAAAATGGTAGAGGCATTTAGAAATGAGTTTGTATAAGTTAGGAAACATGAAAATGTGTATATTTTGAGTTTTAATAAGTAAAATATATTGAAATTTGACATGGAGGTTTTTTTTATGTAATTTAATGTTACCAAATGGTTTATGTCTATACCATACCTAAGGAGAGATAATATGACAAAACATAGGTATATTTATGAAAGAAATCAAGGTTTTTCACTATTTTACTCACAAATAGAGTTAGAAATGAGTATTTCAGATCCTTGTAATAGAAAAATACATTTTATATTATGTATATTTAATGTAAAGGTATTAATACATTCTTATATAATGAAAAAAAATTGAAAATAGGCTCAGACCAAAGAAAAAATCTATAGGTCACCCTACGGGCAACAAACAAACACGTTTTTGTGAATTTTTGTTTGAGAGTTTGGTGAATAAATTTCAAGAATTTCAAAATTTTCCAGGTATGAAAAATTAATACCTATAAAATAATAATAATATGAGTGTTTTTTGATCCATAAAACTCATTTTAGACCCTCAAATCCAAATCAAGGTTTCTTGAGGCTTAGAGAGCACAAAAGAGCATTTTTTGAAGTTGTATATGGAGTTTGGAGATAAAAATTTGTTTTAAAGTATGTGACACCATGGTGATGATGTTAAAATTTAATTTATATTAATTATATATTTAAATAATTAAAATTCATCAGGTTCCAAGTTTTAATGGTGCATTCAAGAAGCTTGTCAATCCACATATGATTAGTATATCCAAAAAGGACCAGTAAGGAGAGTTGTGATTGTCCATAAACTAATGTACTTTCATCAAGTATATTTAATTTATTTTTAAACAACATAAAATTCCAATCTCTCCCAATTTTTTCCCACCATTGAGGAAGAGTAAAATACATGAATTTAATCAATGCATTGTGCATTCAACAACCTTGCCTAGTCAAACACATGTTCTCTTTTCTAAGTGGAGATCAAGAAAGGGTTAAGTATTTGTATAAAAAAATGGACTAAATTTTGGAATTATTACCCAAAAACATGAAATATCTCTCTCTCTCTACTATGATCCATTTGATCTAAATTTATAAAAGTCAAGTCAAATAGGAAGAAGTCTTCAAGGAGCCCTAGAAAGGTGGAGATCAAAACATGCAAGAATGGAGGATTTGAGTTGAATTATTGGTTAAGACTTGAGGCCATATTTTCATGTAAGATAATTATTAAACCATAAACATGTAATCTCTCTCCTACTATGCCCCTTGGAGATAATTTTATAAATCTAAGATAAAGAAACATGCATGCAAGATATAAGAAGATAACTCAAGTCAAACTCCAAGACACAATTAAGATAACTAAAGTAAAAATTTGAGATGAATTGAAGATAAAAAGGAGTTAATTTAAGATCAAAATGAGTTAAATTAAATATCATAGGTATTTAACTAAAGATGATTAATATCTCTTCAAATTGAATACCATCAAAGCATGCAAGAACCTTTGACCTTTTCAAAATTCTCTCTCTCCTACACCATATTCAAAGAAGAAGAAGTTTAAAATATAATATCATATGTTTGAATTTTAAATTTTTGTGTTCTAATTTAAATTTTAAATGGAATTGAGTTGTATTTTGAGTAAAGTTGAGTTAGCATGAGGACTCATCTCTAGTTTGGAGTTTCTTGTCTCCTCTCTCCTTGCTTCTTTTTCTATATGTATTTTCATTTTTGATAATTTGATTATCAGATCATGATTTTGGATTATATAAATTCTACAAAAATTTGTACTACATCACCTTTGAATTAATAAATATCATATTTTTCCTCCATTTTTAGGTTAATCATGAAGTGTGTGTCTCGTGTTCATTAATTTAACTTAGTGAATGATAATTTTTCCTATGTTTATTTCTAAAATTATCACATTTATGTAGTAAATTATAATTATTATAGGTCATATGAAGTGTTTAAGTCTGAATTCTACCTAATCTAAAAGTGAATTCAACTTGTGTTCATTCCTTCAAAGCTAGTGTGAGTGTTTATCAAGACATGTGTATGAAATATTGATGCAAGGGCCATTGTATGAAGATGAATTTAATGTGTAAAAGTTATTTAGATTCAAAAGTGTATAAATAATAGGAATAATTGAATTATATATTGGTGAATAATCCTAAATTTTTAGTTTTCATGTTCAATTTCAGCTTATGTATTTCCCTTTTACCCTTTTCCTAGTCGAGAAGTCACCAAATTAGAGATTTTATAGAGGAGGTAAGTGTATCAAAGGTAAAAAACCCTTAATATATATTTTATATCCAATACAAGGTCACCCACTCCTTGGAGAGTTTCCATTGTGTCAACAAGAGTGAGAATAGGCACACATTATTGCAAGGGTGCACTTCTGAGTGATAACATGAGTATCTATTGTGATGTGATATTTAACCATATTAATATGAGAATATTATTTATATCTTACCACATTGGGGCAACATAAATTTTTTAACATTTTTTAATTACATTGAGAATGATTATTCACATGATTTTACATCATATACATCTCCTTTATGCCCATAAGGGGAATTTCATACTACTATTATTTGACCATATTATATCTATCTTGATTATCATAGCTATAAACCTTAATTATGACTTGAATAACTACATTAGTAGGCACCTTACACCCTAATCACCTTTTATATCTTTGCATATCATAATTATTATATTATTCAATCATGGGTCCATATCTTATAGATTAGTGCATATGAAATGTACTTTGCTAACAAGCACATAATATCATGAGTTATTGACAAAACAAATACTATGAAAATAATAAAAAATGGTCACTTATGAGCTTCATTTAATACATCTTATATACATTCTTTTGTGGGGACATCATATCCACCCATGCAATTTACTAACCACATATTTTCATGGGGGCATTTTACCCACATCTATTTTCTATGAGAGTGTTATTAACATTTCCTAAATTTGGAGTGTATCACACCCTTTTTTATTGTGATTTTATACTGATTATATAGATCTTGATTTTTCATATACCTTAACACTTGATAGGTTTCACACATGATACATTTATTTATATATCTTACTTGATTATTTACATTATGGGACATGTTTTTGTCCCATATTTGCAGTTTAATCCTGACCAAAGTAAGTATAAACCTAGGTACCATGGAATTTATGCCTATGATTATGACACATTGATATTATATTACAATTGGGAGAAACACTATATGTGTGCCTTGATTATGAAATTGGTTTTCCCTTATGCCCTGCACATCATTTTACACATTGTCACACTATGAATATCATATTATATACATACATAATTGATACATAGACCAAAATAGTAAAAAATATATTGTAAAAATAATAAAAATATTTAAAATTTAAAACATCTAAAAACATTACTTTATACATTATTACATGTTTTCCTATATTAGAGGTTTTTGTAAAATCATGTGAATACTCATGATTTTCAATCATATTACATTTAAAAATATATATATATTATAATGTTAATTGATACTTTGACCATTAGAATAGAAATAAGAGATAATAATTACCTTATTTTAGATGTATAAGCATATCTAAAATATAAAAAGATTGAAGAAAACATACTAATGCTCAGGAACTCATCATCAAATTCTAGAAATATTTTTTCTGGAGGCCTAGACACTTGTGTCTACCTATATAAAATTACATCGAACCTTGTCCATGGATAAAAAATTATTCCCTATAATTAATATTAATTATGATATTTATTTGTATGGGTGGTATGTAGATATATAAGTCCCACATGATTATTTATTGTCGAAAGGATTCATAGTCATTATTTGCTAATACCATGAGGGTAATTTTGAGTATAGATAACCTTACTTTAGAGGCATATACATATAATTTATTATCACAATTGATATATATTTTTACTATCCATTTATAATCACGATTTATTTATAGTGATCAAATATATTTATAGTACTTGTATCTTACATATTACATGGATATTTCGTTATTATTATTCCATGAATTACATTAATTACTATGTGAGAGTCCTCGGTTTTTATTTAACCATTTTTAAATATGTGTGAGGGATAAAGGGGTATAATATAATAATCAAATGGATGAATAGTTTTTTTTCTAAATTAGGGAAATTAAATTAATGATAACACAATACACTAAATCTTGAAAATTACCAAATATATAAATTATAATGATAATTGATATTTTGATCATTAGAACACAAATAAGAGATAATAATTATCTTTTTTTTAGATGTATAAGCATATATTAAATGTAAGAATACTGAAGCAAACATACTGATGCTCAAGATCTAGTCATCAAATTCTAGAAATATGTTTTTCTAGATGCCTAGAAACTTGTGTCTACCTATGTAAAGTTACATTAAAGCTTGTCTATATATCAACACTTATTTCCTATAATTAATATTAATTATGATAAAAAATTAACACATAAATATATTAGGTTTTGATATCATGTTTATTTTGATATATCTATATTACACACACATGCTCTGTATGACTGTGTATAGCTCAAACCCTATTTATTCACATTATGTTATGTCCCCTTACTAAAAATGGTTTAGTGGGATTATGAACTCATTTGAACTAAAGGAACCCTTTATCAATGAATACTCCATACAAATCTAATACTCTAAAGATGGCCTTATATATATGTAGTTTTCCCCTAAGTGTGGGCATATGCATACAGAAGGGTGAAATATGCCATATACAAGGGTATATAATTATCTCGCTTGTAAATTTACAAATACTATTCATGTAATATTATTTGAATTCTTTATACATGTAATATTACTTATCCTATGATTGATAAGTAAATAGTGAAGAATAGGATAATAGAACTTAGTTCTATAATTGATTGAGTGAGATTGAATAAGTACTTTCTTGGTATTTTATAGATAGATAATGAGTAGGATTTGATTTGTATGTATGCCAAAAAAATATATAAAATAAGGTTAAATAAGACCAATAAGTTAACCCATATGTTTTAATATATTTATAATTCATATGAATTTTGAGGTATAGACACTTGATAAGGAAACTAGATACTAACATTGAAGGTAGTGTTCCTCTATAAAACACAAGTGTCTGATAGGGTAAAAAAAATTTGAATGCTTATAACTGATAGTAAATGACATAAACCATGTTTTAAGTTTTATATATTGCATAGGTGATTTATCTCATCATAATTATAGGGTTATTTAATAATATTATCAATTAGGCATAGTGAGATTATGAATGTGAACCTTTTAACATCAAGAGGGCCCAAAACTGAAGGGTATAGCCCTGATTAGTATTCATTAAGTGTAAAAGACTAAGATGCTATATATAATAGGATTTTAGTATCTATATTTGCTTCCCCCTCTAATATAGTAATGTATAAGGAATAGATTACTAGGTTAAAGGAAATAAATGTGTACCTAAGTGTGTACAATACACATTGCCATTGATTAAGCCTAGTGAATTTGATACAAGTATATGACCTATAATCAATAACATGTTAAATTATAAATTAGTCCATGTAATCTAAAATTGAATAATTGAAATTTTTTGAAAATTAAAGAGAGAAAATGAATACACATGTGTATTGATGCAACCATGTTGCACCTTATTTCTTTACTATAGTAAATATGCTTCCTTATGAAGCATTTGAGATGAGAGAACTTGAACCTTAGATATTCAAAGAGTGAAATTTTTAGGGTAATTATACTCCTAATCTAGTGAAAAGGTGATTTGTGACACAACCATTGAGATCACTATATCTCAATCACATAACTCAAGTGAAAGTATAATAAAACCAAGTTAAGTGACTGTGACACAACCATTTATATCACTATATCTCAATCACATAACTCAAGTGAAAGTATAATAAAACTAAGTTAAGTAGTGTAACAAACTCAACTTAAAAAAGGGAAGTAGTGTTGAGTCCATCAATGACATAGAATCTCAACTAAACTACTCAAATGAGCTAACTACGATAAACATGATATGCTTAAAATGGGTGATTCTTGGTAACATGTTTTGAATATGCATTTATATTTTTGGTATAATTTTATGTCATATGCACTTATAATGTGTCTCTGATTTAAATTTTTTGGGAATATTTGTGTATTATTCCTAATTTAGTTAAATGGTATAAATAGTAAAATTAGTAAATAAATATGCAATATTTAAGCTATTAATTTTTGTAAATTATATTTTAATTTTCACATTTCTAAAAATAGTAATAAGATGGAGAAAATAAGACTTAGCTAGAAATTGGCTAATATGACTGAGATAGGGTCTAAGATTCACTGTGCATGATTGGGATACTATCACAAATTGAGATTTGACCTTCATTTTATGATTGGATAAGAGCATCGAAAGAGGATAGGAGTGGCACTAGTGTTTTAGTCCACCTCTACCAATATTGTCTTGAGGATTTTAGCTTTTTGGGTATTGTTCACCAGGTCTGTGTGACCATGTTTGTGAAGTTTCAATAGATGGAAGTGTGTAGAGTTCCCTATAGAGAAGATTTTCTCTTCAAACCCTATAATCTATTATTCTTTGACTAATTCTAATAAAGAAGTCGGGGGGGGGGGGGGGGGGGGGGGGGGGGCGTGGGTTAATGTGTGCAATATTTACTGAACATGTATCCACATCCTTTATGTGGGCACACTGCCTACATACCAATACTCTAAAGAGGGATCAAGCCATATGTAGTTCTCCCACTTGATGTGATTTGTGAAATTGAGTTTATGAATATGAAAAATTCTAAAATTTATGTACTTGAGGTGGCTAGGGACTAGTTTAAGGATTTTAATAACTTTGTAAGTATATTGGATAGCTTGAGTAGTCTTACCTGTATTCTTGTTTTCTTAGTGATACCTACCAACCATTTCCAAATGATCTTTGAATGGGATTTTATAGGGATCTATTGGTCATGGGTTTAATTTTCTCACATTAGGATGACAAGGATAAAGATGGGTAATAAAAAAAATGACCATTAGGGCCAAAAATATACTTGGATAAGAGTGCTAAAAGTAGACAAGAGTGGCACTAGTGCTATATTCTAAGTGTGACACTATTGTACTGGGATAATAGGACTTAGGGGGATGGATTAGTCATGGAAAAGGGGTCTACTTCAGCTAGGATCAAGTTGATAAAGCTATGAATGATTGAGAATTAGTGAAAATATGCCTTTGAGGGTCATAAGATCAAGAAAGAGGGACCTAATGGTTGGGTATCATTAGCCATGCTCAAATTACTAATTTTTACATTTTATATGACTACAGTTGCCCTCCCTTTATTCTAGTGATGTAGCAAAGAAATATACTAAGATGAAATAAAAATAAAAAGTGTACCTAAAATTACCTATAATAGTAAAGCTCATGAATCTATGTGATGTTGGGTGTACATAGAGAGAGCATGCTATGAAGTGTGAATTTATAAGATAAAACAAATAGTAGATCAGTTCTTACTAGATACACTATATTTAAAATAAGAAGATACAAAGATGGGTAAGAGAAATAGAAAGAGAAAGGAATGAATGAATACACCTCACTAGGTATGTGAACTAATACAAAATCTATTATGATGTTGAGTGATGATGATTGATACTAAGTGATGTTATATATGTGTTAGACTAAGAGTAAATATCATGAATGGAACTATGTGCTCAATTCCCCAAAAGTAGGTCAAGAATATAAAGGCTAGCCCTTTGGATCCATCATCACCCATTAAGTGAATATATGTGGTCATACATGTGTTGATTGATGTTTTAACTATGTGTCCATTCCCTCTAAATAAGTAGCTTAAGAATACAAAGGCTAGCTAGTTATTTGGCTCCATCATTTCCCCATGAAGTGAAGATATGAACTGATACTAGTATGAAATGTGTGTCATATGAGATGGTTCCTAAATCCCATGAATGATCTATAATATAAAAATGTTGGTGTGGATAGTTTAATGTATGCTAGAAACTAGGCCACTCTTGGCCACTCCAATATATGGAGATTAGGCTTGTATGAAATCCACTCTGAAACTAGTGCACTAGGCTTATATTAAATCCACTTTGAAATGTGGATGTTAGGATTATATGAAATCCACTCTAAAATTATGCCAAACTCTTGTAGATGAAATAAGGCACACAATTACTAAGAATTCCTAGGTGATACTGAACTCAGAAAGAAAAGAAAACAAATGTGTCATATACATTTCCCTAATCACTAGTGTCTGAAACATGGATTATGATCTAGAAATTATACCAGCTACCATATCTAAAAATCAAAGTGAGATCCATAAATATACACATAATGCCCCCTATCTATGGATTATTTGAGAAAAATTTTACTAAAAACTATTGATTTTGAATTCGTCTAACTGTGTAAAATTGTAGATGAACCTACTTTTCTACCTACTTTTAGAAAGTTTTTTTTTGCTATTTAGAAAGAGTGCCAAAATGGACAATAGTGGAATTGATGTTGTAGTCCAATCTTGGTGCTATTATTTTGGGCCAAATATGGTAATTGTTCTAACATTTTAATTATTTGCTTGGTCTATTCTTACTGGTTTGATGTCTGGTTACTGTTCTAGGTGTTCTAAATGTTGTTTTTTCAACCATTAGGATCTCTAATATCTATGATAAAACCCCTATTTGTTTCCCCCTCTTATAAGGGTAGGAATGAAGACCCTACAATGATTTTCCTCAAAATAAATATCCCTACAAGTATGTTATGCTACAAAGATACATGATATAGCAATGATAATCGATAAGATATCTCAAGATATAGCATGGTTTGTATTGAGAGATTGTTAGATTAATAGGGGTATGTATAGATATATATAATAATGGAATAACATGTGAAATGTACTAAATTAGAATTAAAAGTCTGGTTAGTTGTCAATTTTTAGTTTTTTTTGTTATTTGGTAAGGAGGGATGGAGCATGATGTCCATCATGGCATCTAAGATAGAAAGATAATACATGATGTGGATCATGGCATTGTAAACAATGAGAATTAAACAAGAAACAAGCACACAAGTCAAGAATAAATAAGTATACAAAAAATGGCCAAGGGGCCAAGAAAACAAGGGACATAGATACATGTCACTCAAACTAGAAAGTAAGCATACAAGGCATGTTCAAATGCCACATACACGTACTATTAAAACAAGTAAGGGTTGGCACAAGGGCCACAATAACATACAATATTACAAACAAAGGACATTGGAAATATCATAAGGCACACACATGAATAGAATCAAAAGACATTACAAATGTCATAAGGCAAAAATAAGAGACAAATAAGAACTAAGAAATGCAAAAAATCTAGCTATGCTAAGTAAGAAAGTAAAGCATGTAAAAACTAGAAATACAATTAAATATAACTAATCAAAGCAAGAAATGATAGTATGCAATACATGTTAGTACAAGAATAGGTATATGCTAATAAATACACAAATGTTATATACTAGTGAGATGTTGATATAGTAATCTGTATAATCTAGTAAATAATGTACATCAACATGATAACTAGAGTGTGTGATGTAGGAATGACATAACCCAGATGGTGTAGTCTTGTATAAGATTCCCCTAATAGGTATATATATCAATGTCTTAAATGTAGAAGTAGTATTCCCCCTCAATGGGTAGAGTGAAGCAATCAAAGAGTTGGATGCCACTACACACACTCAAAGGAGATCAAGTGAAGCATGGTAATGTAGATAAATCAATAAACAATAGTATAGAAAAACAAATGTAAGTCTAGCATAGTAGCAGAAATGTAAATCATGGATAATGCATACAATCAAAATATTTTTTGTGTTTTGACATCTTTAAATATATTTTTATTTTGAAATGCTATATTATTTTGAGTTTTGAGTTTTTAAGATATGTATAATCAATCACAAGAAGATTATGTACAAGAAATTGAAAAAGAACTATGTACAAATAAAATAGGAAGAGATGATACTAATCGATGAGTCTCATGGGAGACTCCCTATCATGGTGTCCTATATTAAGGAGAGGAATCATGCGTGATCATGAAGCATGATAAAAGTGATGAGAATATGGCTCTAAAAGCTATATATGATGTAAATTCTCTAAAATATCTGAAGTAGAAACCAACTATGGGATCAACCTATAACTTTAAGAAGTGGATGAAACTATAGGGCTCTTAAGGACCCATCTATTAGTAGGAGAAGCTCTCTAAACATGTGCTCTATGAGTAGATGCATGATATCTCAATGATACTTCCCTGGGCATGAATATTATAGATGGAATCTATGTAGGATGTTAAAGCTATGGAGGTGTATGAACTCTTTATACTTGAATATGGATGCCTCAACTATGTCTGAATGGTAACTAGAGGAAGAACTATAACTAGTGGTAAAACTAAAACTGGTAACTGCAAAATAGTAGATGGCTCTAAAGTGGGAAGTGGTAATTCATATGGGATTCCACCTACTGTAACAACCTAATTAACATGAATGAATTTCATGAATTTATGAATTGTAAAAGGTACTTCTCAAAGTTTTTGAATCCATGGTTGACTAAGTTACATATCTAAAACTCCTACACTGGGAACAATAGTGAATGGTGTGGCCATTATGTTAGACCAACATGTAGAGGAAGTATAATCTCACCCAATGAACTTTGTATGTGCACATTGAATCTACTGATAACTATGTTTGTTGGGGTAATATCCTAATCTAAATATCTCAAATGCTGTAATAATGTCATAATACACATGTTCACACTCAATCCATTATTTATGAGAACACTATGAATAGGATGATTGTGAATGTAATCTCTAATAAAGAGTTCATGATAATCCAAAATCCTTAACTATTACCTTCTCTAAGAAGGAGATGTAAGGTCTAGTTGGAACTATGGAATTGTATACACCAATCATGTTCCTCAAAGGATGTAACTCAACTAAATGTGCCCTGTATGTATCTGGTGGTGGATGTGCATGATATGCATGGTGAACCCATGATGTGTCCCCTACCTCTTGTTCATAATGTTGTGAAAAAGGATCTAAGAATATTTTCAAATATTTATCTTGTTTTTTCTTTGACTAAGGAGGCTTAACTAAAGGCTAAGATTAATATGATTAACATATAATAAATCCTATACTTAGTGCCTCAAAATGATGCATCTATTTGTTGTATGGATTGGTGCCCTATAAAACTTACAAAATACATGCTAATCATATCCCCATGGAAGAGGCTTTGTTGGGTCAACTTCCTAAATAGGAGGGAAATATATGATGTTACATTCTAATAAATGTTATAAAACTTTGGTTGGAGAAATTGGTAGATTGGTAAAATTTCACCAAGGAGGTGATGATAAAACCACTCAATGAGGGGGATTAGAAGTTGCATTAACTATCAATTGATTATGACTCTTGTTATCATTAACCTTAAATTTGTATGGGACTTTGTTGTTACTTTTATTTGTTATTTTTGAGATACTTGTGTACTTGAGTTTTCCCATTGAAATTAATTTGAATTCTCTTTCTTTTCATTTGTGACAAAATTTAGTGAAAGAAGAGAATCTTTTGAACATAATAGATTCATGCAAAGTTGGTAAAAGACTTTTTTTGAAGAGATCTTGTAACTCTTGATTGGCTATGGGGCTAGTCATCTTAGACAAAATAGTCTTATATTGAAGAACATAATTTATGAGATGCTCATTTAACCTTTGTTTCTATTATGCAACTTGGGTATATGAAACCTTATCACCAATGTTAATGCTGAAATGAGCTTAGAAAATGTCAGCTAAAGGATTGAATGCATTGATCATTTGATTTGATAGATTATAGAACCATTATAAAACATAATCCTTTAGGCTTCATGGAAATAGTTTGGTAAGTAGCTAGTCATTTGGTACATATTCCAAGTATGTTGCATGAAAATCTTTCCAATGTGTCTCTAGATTACCCTTACCATCATATAGAGTAATCTTGGGTTGAACAAAACCTTGTGGTAAGGGTGTAGAAGTAATGTGATGTGGCAATGGTGTATGTAATAGAGCAAAAGAATACAAATCTTGTGTAGGTCTAGAGGCACCTTGCTAAAGATGTAGCACCTTGGATTGAAGATAGTTTATATCTTGCACAAGGGCTGCCATATCAAGAGATAAAGATGTACTAGCTATAACTAGTGGCATAGAGGTAGGTTAGGCTGCTATAGGGGATTGTTGAGACATAGTTACCCTTGTCTTGTCATTTATAGCTATTTTATCTATGGTTTGAGTATATTGACCATTTTTAACTCTTTTTTGTTCTTCTTGTAGTATTTTAAGCATGCCATCCTACATTTCAAGGTGTTTAGTTTAGATTTTTTGTAGTTTCCTTTTATCAGTTTTGTCAAAACTAGTATATTGGGCCATTGTTAAAGTAGGAATTTTTTTGAGATTTGATTGATTTTTTTTTCAATAATTTGTAATAGACAAAGTGTTAGAGAATGAAAGTACTAAATATAGGAAATGTAAAGCCCTAAAAATAATTAACTAGAAATTGTTTAAAAAGGATATGAAACTCATGAACATGTAAGGTGATACCTCAAGGAGTAATATGACCTAGTGTATGTAACTAGGGTTTGAAAGAAAAATATTTTGTCAAATTAGTATGAAAATTTGAAATTTAAAGTAAATTTTTAAGTTAGATATGAAAAAAAAATTATAAATTTATAGGGAAATTTGTGATTAATGGGACCTAGTAGGTGCAACTAGAGTTTTGAAAAATAAATGTTTTTGAAAATTACTATTGATTTTTGAAATTTGAATTGAATTTTTTATTTTAATATGCTAGTTAAAAATAAAAAAATTATTGGAAAATTACTGGGAAAATATTAGGACCTAGTATGGGCAACTAGGTTTTGAAAGAAAATTATTTTAAAATTACTAAAAAAATTTAAAATTTAAGGATACTTTATAATTTTATTATGTTGGTAAAAAATTATAAAAAATAGGAAAAATCAATAGGAAATTTACCCTAGGGTTTTTATGTGCAAACAAAGTAAGGTTCACCAGATGATTTAACAATTTTAAATATTTATGTATTATTCCCAATTTAATTAAAGGGTATAAGTAGTAAAACTAGTAAATAAATATGCAATAATTAAGCTATGAAATTTTGTAAATTAGATTACAAATTTGAAATTTCTAAAAATAGTAATAAGATGGAGAAAATAAGTTTTAGCTAGAAACTAGCTGATGTTGAGATAGAGTCTAAGATTCACTATGCAAGATTAGTAAAATATTGTAAACTAAGATCTAAACTTCATTTTATGATTGGACAAGAGTGACAAAAGAGGATAGGAGTGGCACCAGCACTATAGTCCACCTCTACCACTATTGTCCTAAGGATCTAATATTTTTGGGTTCTATTCACTAGGTTTGTATGACCTTGTCCATGAAGTTTTGATAGTTATAAGTATATAGAGCTCCATATAGAGTAGATTTTATCTTCAAACCCTATAATCCATAGTGATTTGACCAATTTTGAGAAAAAGGCAAGGTTAATGTGTGTAAGATTCATTAAACATGTATTTACACCCCTTGTGTGGGCGCCTACCTACATACAAATACTCTAAAGAGGGATCAAGTCATATGTAATTCTCCCACTTGATGTGCTCTGTTAAATTGAGTGTATGAATATGTAAAATGCTAAATTAGATATACTTAAGGTGTTTATGGATTAGTGTAAGGATTTAAATAAGCTTATAAGTATATTGGCTAGTTGTATGTAGAGAATAAGGAATATTACTTAAGTAGTCTTACTTGTAATCCTTCTTGCTTAGTGATATTTTCCAACCATTTCCAAATGATCTTTGAATGGGATGTTATAGGGATATATTAGTCATGGGTTGAATGTGCTCACATTAGGCCAACAAGGATAAGGATGGGGAACTTGAAAAAATTGACCATTAGGGCCAAAAATCCACTTGGATAAGAGCATTGAAAGCAGACATGAGTGGAAATGATGCTATAGCCTAGGTGTGGTGCTATTGTCCTAAGCTGATATGACCTAGGGGTGGATTAGTCATGAAAAAATGGGTCTAGCTTAGTTGGGATCAAGTTTGGAAGGATATGAATTATTGAGAATGAGTGAAAATATGCCTATGAGGGTCATGAGAGAAAACAAGAGGGACCTAAGGGTTGGTGGTCATTATCCATGCTCAAGTTACCAATTTTTGCATTTTATATGACTACAATCTCAAGGTGAATTATCTATCAAAATGTATCATATAATCTATAAATGTGTATGATATTTATAACAATTCTTTAAAAATATATCCTAAATATATTAAAATCAGTGCCAAATATATAAGATTATGACCCCAGTGTACATCTAAATCATGTAAAATATATCAAATTCTACCAATTATGTATGTGTGGATTCATATATCTATGACATGCCCCCACTAATATTCCACCCATTTTAGGATGAGGGGAATGGAATCTTGTAGTCACTTTACCTTATTAGGATAATATATCTATATTATTTGTGTATGAATCATGTAACATATAGGAGTATCATGTATAAATAGATATATCAATGAAGCTCAAATTATGTGATCACAAAAATCTCTAAAATGCATGATATGGATCATGGAAACATATATAATGTAAAATTACAAGCTCAAAAAATAATCAAGCACACACACAAGAGCAATCAATGTCAAAAAATGGTCTATAGAGACCACAAATAAAGGGTATGCTCAAATTACACACACTCAAAAGGAGGACATACTAAATTGTCCACACAAAAATTAATAAAAATAAGTGGCACATGGGCCTCAAATCAAGAAACATACTCAAATTTTCCATAAGAAAGATAATTAAAAATAAGAAGTAAACTCAAGGAAATGATAATGTGAACAAATGAAGTATAATCAACTAACATAATCATATCATACTAGTCCTTTCATATATGTGTTAACATAAAATGTAGTGTAACCTAGCATATCAAGTAAATAGTATAAGATGTAAGCATGGTTATAGACATGTGTAAGAGTTAGTATATAATATTAACATGATAATGTATAAGTGATCATAAAACAATATAACATGTATTGATTGTGATCAAAGAAAATCTAAATGTCCCTAACATAGTGTGTCACATGGGAAGAGGAAAGGTCCATCATCTGCATGTGCATGTATCATGGATCTAATGTATGACTATATCATACTCAAGTAATTGTGACACACACACACACACACACACACACACACACACACACACACACACACACACACACACACACACACACACACACACACAAAAATTCCAAGGAGTTACTAAACATGTGTATATTAAATACTTTTTGTATTTTTTATTTTATTTGAATGTTTTTGTATTTTATTAATTTTTCAAAATTTTATTGAATACTTTTTTTTAGATTTTGTAAAATTTGAAAGGAAAAAATCTATATTATGATCCCATTTAAGGTATGCTCATAGGAAGATCTAAACTCAAAACATAGTACATCAAACTAGTAATACTACCAAAGGACATGTACAGGTGTCATATTTATCAATGTAGAATTTATGGTACTCTATGTATGTCTAATATGACTCTATGGTAATGAAGAGGTAATAGAAGGATTAATGGTTCTATGAACCCATTGTTTAGTGCTCTATGGTTTCTTCAGTATAGCTATAATTGGAACATGATTATTTGATCTTAATAACTAAATGGACCATGTAGGTGTAGATGAGGAATCTATGGATTCTATAGTGTATCTATGATGCAATGGTATCTCAAGTATTTATCACCTAGGAAATTGGATTACCTATTTCTTATCTTTTCATGCATAATTAGCATTAGTAGGTTTTATGCTTAGTTGTCTTGAAGTAAACTTCTCTTATTCAAGTGGATATTCATATGATATTCCTAGAACTATAATTACCCTATTGGTATGAATACATTTAATAAACCCATGCACTATGGAAGGTACTTTGTGGAGCTTATGTATCCAAGCCCATCCTAATAAAATATCAAATACTCATATGTGTGGTATAATAGAAAAGGTTGTGACCATATGTGTTGTACCAACTTGTAAAGGTGAATAACTATTAAAACTAACCTACTGTGATGTCCCATAAAATGCTTTGACCATTTTTAAAGGTTATAAATAATCATGTGTATATGTTTAACCCTAAAATATAAATTGGGGAATCTCAAGTTGAACAAGTATATTCACAGTATATTCCTTCATGGATGGATTCAATGGTTATCATCAAATTCCCATCTCATATTAGGATTAGGCTAAGATAACATTCACAACTAATTGGGGTTCCTTTGTGTACAAAGTAATTCAATTTGGATTAAATAATGATCCAAGTGTAATTTATAGAGATATGGTAACAAATTTCAATCATTTTATTCATGATTTTATAGATTTTCATTAATATAATTGGATTACATTTTATTTATTAAAGGATAAATTATCCAAACTATGACTAATGTTAGAATGTCTAAAAGATCTATGAATTGTATTAAATTTTAAAAAAATGCTTATTTTTCACATTATTCAATGTTTTATTGGGTCATGTAGTCTATAAGGAAGGAATTTTGGTTGATCAATCCAAAGTCATAGTCATAGTAGATATGCCATCTATGAATATTTCTACAAAAGTGAAAGCATTTTTGGGTCATATAAGGTACCAAAAACACTTTATCAAAGGCTAAAAAACTATATATATGGCCTAAGAGAAAATATTTTACAAGGATACAAGGTTTGAAAGGACACAAGAATCTCAATAAATTTTTTGAGATAAATTAAAGCTAAGTTACCGCTCCCATATTGGTATTTCCTGACTAGACTTATCCATTTCATATTCATGTAAATGATTTAGATATTGAAGTGGGAGCTATGTTGGCATAGCTAAGAGATGGTGGAAAAGACCATCCTATCCATTTCATAAGTATAAAATAATCATTTACAAATAAAAAAATACTACAATAAAACAATAATCACTAGCACTGGTGTTCACACTATACAAGTTAAGGTACTATCTTCTCACAACACCCTTTGAGTTATATACTAATCATCATGAATTATAATACTTGGTTAAAATAATTATGTTTGGTAGAAGGATATATATGAAATAAATATAGATATGCAAATTAAGCTAATAAAATCAAATGATTTTAATCCTAATCTAAATTTAAATAATCTCAAGATAGAACAATAACAAAATGAAGAAACTAAACTAGCAAAGAACTACTTAGAAACACATGCAAAGTTCATCACCTTATCCTTTGTGTGATCAATGTTAGATTTTCTCTTTATGTGGAATGTGGAAGATCAATTATTTCACCAATACAAATGGGGAATAGGTAGTGTTTTTATAATAAAATTAAATCTTGATGTATTTGATGGCTTTGATTTTCTTCACACTTACTTTTAATTTCAATAGCACTTTATTATCTTGAAGGTGGATGAAGGAAATTGATGTCTTGCATGCCTATTTATAGATTTTTGAAGGAAATATTAGATAGTGGAGGATTATTTGAATATTTAAAATTATCTAAATAATATATGGTGGAGAATGATTTCTCATCCATAAATATGATGACCATTGTACATGGTTGAGAGAAATAGGGAATTGGTTAGTTGAATCACCAATAATGGGTCAAGCTATTTGACAAGTCAAGGGATGACTCAAGGGTGGTTGAGGAAGTTATGAGATTGGTTGGGGTGATTATAAATGTGAGGGATATAATGTGGAGGATGTTAGGTGAGGTAGAAACCAGAATTTAATAATTAAATTTGGATTAAAATTGTGCACAATTGATTAAACTTGATTTATTTAATTATTTGAATGAGGGAAATGTCATAAGTTTGAATTCAAATTTGGGAATAATAATTAGTAAGTTTTAGATGAATTTCAAAACTAAATGAAATTTAGGTGTCTAAAATTTCCCCTCTTTGAAATGGTGTCATGAAGCAATAATATTTTGAAGAATAGTAGAAGAAGTAGAGTGTTAATGATTGAGAAGAAATAATTGCCCTAGATGAATGAGAATGAATGTGATGATGCCCCCTTGATTATTTGTGTGCATAAATGAAAAAACACTCAAAATTAATGAAAGAGGAAAAGGATTATGTGAGGAATATCATCAAGAAATAAAATTACTAGAGTTGATGCCAAACTTATAAGATTAAGGCATGTGTAAATAAGTTGCCCCTAGTTTGGAAAACTAGAGAAATGATCAAAAAAATAATATTTACCATTATAATAGTACAAGTTTAGTTGATGTTCATGATTTATGGGTCTTGAGAATATGTTAGAATTATATATCCTTATGATGGTAGTCTATAGGATAGAAAATGAAAAATATAGATTTTCCAATTTGTGATAAAGATTTACAAAATTGATAATTATAAGCATTGATAAGGAGATATAGCACTTTGATTGAATGACAATGAAAAATGTGGAGGAAAGGACCTAGATGGATTATGGTGATTGAACTATCCCTAGAGACCCCATGTCTTTAAGTGTTTCCTACATAATCAACCATGGATAAATTCTGAGTGGGGATATCATGCCAAATATAGTTTATCCTAATGTGGGAAGAGAAGTGATGATGTAATGTAAGATTGAACCATTGATGTTTTTAACCCACTTAAGTTAATGATTTCATATTATGATTAGTTTTGATGATGAATTAGTTTACCCCAAATAATGATATCTGAAGGGATTAGATTAGGAATTTATATATCTCAAGATATTCTACATGCTTTGATGTGACCTATGAATTAAGGTTCATTAGAATGGATGTGGGAACAATATATCTTGTTGAAAAGTTGTGATCTTGGATTGTTTGACTAATTTACTAATTGATTGAGTGATCAGATATATTGAGAAATGATGGATATTGTTATTTTGTCAATACCAATCAATGGGTATGAAATATTGAATAGAAATATTAATAAATGATTAGGGATGATTTATGTTCAAGCATAAACAGACATGTTAATTGACTACATGAATTAAGGATGATAGATTACATTATTGGATAACATGGATTTAATTGATGTATGGAAGGGAGAGGTGATTGTGTAATTGATGCAATAATAAATTTTGTTTTGTATACTTAAATTCTTATAAAAAGGGAGTAAAATGATTCATAATTATCAAAATGGCAAATTTGGCATGGGTAACCACAAATTTTTTGAAGACAGTGGTGAATGTAGTGTGAAAATTATTTTACAATTATTAGAATTATGAAATTGGCATGTATAACTACAAATTCATTAAACTTAATGGTGAATTAATTATAAAAAATGATTTTTCAATTATCATAAATTAAAAATTTGGCATATATAACTATGAATTCAAGAAAGGTAGTTGTGAATTCATTTTACATTAGAAGTGTCCATCTTCTAGAGGGCATAACTTTTGACTCCAGACTCTATTTAAGCTCTCATTTCACTAAAACTAAGGTATTGTAAATTTTAATGCAATCATGAACAGATATTTCACTTTGGTTTAGGATAAGTCATTGAAAAAAGTGTAAAATTAATTAGAAACATTAGTTTGGATAAGAAAAAAGTTGTTTGATAATTTGAAGTGCATGTTGATGTGATTGTAAATGTTAATGAGTGTGTCTAAGATAGATAATGATAACATAATGATTAACATAATATGTATTTAAAATTTACATGGAAGAGACAAGTTTGACTACAACCTTAAAGTATTTTATGGATCAGTCTTCTCAGCTTGTCATAGGTCCTCCTAAGATTATACCACAATAACTTTGTCTGATATGACACACAGATGCTTTGTCCAAGAATATGAGATGATTTTATTATTTCCACTATTTGTTTACTTTTATTTGTACTTAAAACAATAATGTCAATTGAGTAAGAGTTGAGCAACCTAATTCTAGATATTATGCATGACAATATGCACCAATGGTATGGAAAAACCATGATGAATATTATGTTATATGTGTAAGGATTGATAGAGTCACAAGTGAAAAAATTAGTGCATCATGATATGGAAGACCATTATAACACTATTTTTAATGTGCATAGTGATATAGACATAAGAATCAATAATAAAGATAAGATAAAAACAAATATTTGAAATAATGAAAACCATATAAAGAAAATAAACAAGGAAACAACCAAACATTTCGAAAGTAAAAATTATAGATGTACAAAAAAGTAAATGAATTCTACAAACAATAAAAGTAAGTAACATGTAATTAAATGAATAAAAATAAGTAATCAAATGACATTTTGACAATGTTGAATCATCCAATGCATAATCTGTATGAGGGATAAATAGCATATATAACCAAAGTAAAAGTATTTTTTGATTTTTTTGGTATTTTGTTATGTCTTATAATGTTTTTAGGTTTGTTATATTTTATAATATTTGTTTTTTAGATTTTTTTGGATATATATATATATATATATATATAGGAAATCCTAGTAAAGGGAAAACATTTTTCTATCATCAAGGAAGGGAGTAGAAGTGGATGTAAGGGATACATTATGGATGAAGTATGGATGAATAATAATGGATGGTAATTATGATGATAACTCCAAGGAACACGTGAGGTAAGAACCAAGTTTTTAGTCATTAAATTATCTTTGTCAGAATACACCAAGATATATTCAATAACATGTCTCAATATGTTTCCACTTCTTTATCAAGGTAAAAAATGGGAATAAGGGTGGTTTTATGATGGAAAATATTGGATTAATAAGCATGGGTTTCAATGTTTTTGGGATTAAATGGATAAGGAGAGGTAAGGGCAATTAAGGATGTTTTAGGATAGTGAAGGATGCTTAAGGATGCTTTAAGATTGAAATGGAATGAGTTTTCCCTCAAAGTGTAGGGTACATGTAGAAAACTAATTGTTTTATGCATGATGTTGAAAATCAATTTTCATCATGGTACTTGTCCAAGGTGCCATAGAGATGGTTTTCACCTTTGAAAACAAATTATTTCTTTATTTTTGTTTTTCTTTATTTTTATTTTTGGCATCTCAAATATGGAAGAGTTTGAGATGCATGATGTTAACCTATATGGATATTTCAAGTATGCACTCTAGATATGTCTTCGGTAACTTCATTGATTTCCAAGTTGGCTTCTTTCAGATTTATTAGGATACTATCATAGCCCATATGATAGATGGTGATGCCAAATAGGGTGAAACAAAAATTATGTTGGATGAGGGATGTGTGTTGAGTGCATGAAGAATTTGGAGGGATGGGATTATATTGTGGATAAGTATACATGTCATGATGTAAAGGGTGAATGAGACCAACATTATCACATTTAATATAATTGGGAGTAACTACAAGTTGGATGATTTGAGAATTTAATGTTGCATGAATGTTATCTTCAATTTATCATGGGGATCCATACAATAAATATGATTATGTAGAGGATATATAAAGTTTCTCATCCATTGGTGCCTTAAAAAGGTTTTCATGAAGGTATTCATCTTGATTTTTTTATTGGGATTTAGATTTAGATTATCCAATAATACCTCAAAGAGGTTTTCATTAAGGGACTGATATTTTTGATTTTATAGATATCTATTTGGATTTTGATCATACGATAGTGGCTCAAAGAGGTTTTCATTGTGATATGTTGATTTTATATGTATATTTTAGGATTCATTTTTATTTAGATACACTTGTTGCTCCTCAAAATATATAGATGTTTCTTGATGTTATTTTGTATGGAGACTAGCTAGGAAACCTATAATTATTTGATTATCATGGAAGGAAATTAGCTATAAGTAATATTTTTAGTCCCAATAAATAGGTGCAAGATATTAGCTTGAAATATGGAAGGCATGATTGGTGATTTTGAAGAAAGGAATGGTGGCTGCATGGTCCTCATAGAGACTATGAATGAATCTTTTTTTTATTATGGATGAAGTTCCATTGGAAACCACAAAATTATCACTAACATATTTACATTGAATTCGAAATGGTTTTTAGTTGATGATATGTGATCCAATACTTACTTCAAAATGAATGGGTTTGATAATTCATTTCTCAAAGATTTGGTTATTTACAAGTACCTCTATCACTTGGGGTGTATGTTGTAGGGTGATGGGGGATTCAACATGTGATAAGGGGTTGGGTGTTTCTCTAATGGGTGATAGGCTCTATTGGTTGGAATAGGTTTGGTGCAAGATAGGATCTTATTCATAAATAGAATTTTAGTGAAAATGGGATCTTGATCAAAGATAGGGTTTTGGTTGAAGATAGGTTCTTCAAAAAAAAAGGCTCATTAAAAATGGATGGTATAAAATGGTTGTCAAAGGTGGATTGATTGACTATGGATTGGTTGAAAATGGATGTGACAAAAATAGGTTTGTGAGGAATGGATGGAATTATATAACCATGACTTGGAATTAGAGTGGCTTGATTAGGATTAGGAAAGATATCTTGGCATACCCCCAAGCTATAATTTTTAGATGTGGATACACTTAAGTATACCTTTATATACCATTTTTCAATCAAATCTTGGACATAATGCTTTATTCTTGTATAATGGTTTGTAGAATGACCTTAATTTGTTTTTACAACCAAAATATTTGTTAGGTCTATACCACTTAGGTTTCGGGGCATATGGCTCAAAGTATTTAGTGTTTGGAAATATGACTAAGTTTATAACGACTAATTTATAAAATAATAAATCATAAGGTGATGATAAAGGAGTGAAGTTTTAATTAATAGACATGGTAATTTTGTTGATAGGTTGGGAGTTTTGGATTTATTGTAGTTTTAGGGGTGAATTGATACTAGATGGTAGGGGTGCTAGCATTGGATTCCATTTACTAGGGTAATGAGGGATGTTGAAATTAAGGATATAACAAATGTATGGGAGTCTTTGTTGAGTTTAGATAATAGGGCTAATATTGGTAGGGTAATTTTAATGTGGAATGGTTTGGGGTTGTCTAGTAATAAAGTGGGATAAAGAGGTAGCTTGATCTTGGAAGGATGGATTTGTTAGATTAAAGGATGAATTTGATGGATTTTTTAAGATTGATGGATTCATGTTAAAGGGTTGATTTGGATTTTTAGATTTAATCATATTTAAATTTTGTAGGTTTGTGAATAAATGTGGATTTGATGTAGTTTGGTTCAAATATGAGAGTGGCTTGGATGTAAAACCAAATTGTTGATTTTGAACAATGTGTAAAGGTTATTTTTGATGGGTATAAGAGTTGAAATTTTTATTTAGATGGAATATATTTATATTTTAATGAATTATGGTTTGATTTATGAATGGGTTTTGGTTCAAGTATAGATTTGAAAGTGGTGGTGAAGTTGAACCAAAGGTTTGATTTAGATTGATGCTAAGGTTGGAACTATATGGATTGGTGAATGCATTTTGATTTATGATTTGTGATTTTTGATTTGTGGATGGAGTGGAACTTGTAAAATAATTCAAATAATTTTGAATATAAAAGCTTAAAAATTGATTTGATGTTATCCCTTAATTAAATTTTGGATGTTGATTAATGGGTAAAAATGAATAACTATTAAAGTTTGGATTTGATTGATTGATATTTGGATTATATGGGTTGATTGTATATTGATTCAAATATGTGTTTAAATCAAAATTGGTTGGATTGGACCCTACATTAAGACTAGGATTGTTTGGATTTACATTTTTGAATGAATTGATCAAGGGATTGTTTAACATAGACATGTACCTTCTAATGGGTGGCATTGCTAGGGAAAGAACTTGATAAAATAAAGACTTTACATTAGACTACAAAAAGGATCAAAGTGATTAGAATTTTTGATTGCTAACTAAATTTTTTTGAGTTTTAGGTCAATATTTTTTGGTAAAATTAATGACTCAAAATAACTTTTTTTTCACTAAAGGATTATTTATTACGTGGTGTAACATAAGATAATAGAAAAAAAATCCAATCACACAATTACATAAAAAGGTGAAATCCTAGGATTAAGGTTGTGAAAAACTTTTAGGACTTTTGATGTCACTTACTTATCCATACTCTTAGCTATGACCTAATATTTCAAGGCACTAACTATAGAGGATCCTACCATTCCCATGACCTAATAATTATAGTTTCAAGTGTGTTTTTAAGGCAACATGTGGATGTTAACCTATAACTAATACACCAAAGTCAAATTAAAAATAATCTTTCCTAGGCTTAAGTTTTTCACAAGCTTATCTAAAGTGGAGTCATGTGATATAAATTTTGGTACGTCAAAGCTCAATTCTATGGAAAAAGTCAATTGAGAAGATGCACACTATTGGGTTTTATCCCAACATGACCAACTTAGTCATAGGGGTCTTAGTGTGTTGACATTGGTAAAATCATATTTCTAAGAAGCTATTAAAACCTTGGGTATTGGACCATGAAATCCCCTCACATCACATTGTGCTTAAAACATATAACTACATAAGTATTTTAAATATTTTGATCTCTATTTATATACCCTATTGGTACATAGGGTTTGACCTAATGTGTGGTGGTGAAATCCATAATTTATAGATTCCCTAAAAAAATAAAAATAAAAAGTTAGTACTTATCTCTGATTCTTAGGTATTATCACAAATATGACACTAAGGGAAGAGTATACACATAAGCACAACTTGGGTAACACAAAATTTATGAAATTTATTTTGATTCTTGAGTTTCATCACCAATGTGACATGAAGGGAAGAACACACACACTTTCAAAATAGACATAAAATTAAAATGAATTAAATCCAATAGAAATGTGGGCTAATTTCTAAAAATAAAACAAAAATGTTAGTAACAAATATGGAAAGATTTTGATTTTTTTTTAGCCTTTTTACATATTTTCTTTGACTAGTGGCCTACGAATAATTTGTTAGAAAGTTTATTTTATCTAAGAGTCAAGGCAACTTGCAACAAAGATTAAAAAAAACTATAAAAAAAGGAAAATAATTCTTTGTGATAAATCCACAAATACATAATCAAATAGAAACATGAAATTATTACTAGTTAGAAATATAAAGTAAATAGAATACAAAAAATAGGCATAGAATGAATTGTTATGAAATTATTTCATGGTTTAGTTTACTGAATTCACTGATAATTTATCAAATGTCACATTTTAAATGCACAATTTTTATACTAAGCTACATAATTTCATTGTTAGGAGAAACACAAAAAAATAAACACAAGATGATTTTGTAATTTGTAAGTGATTTCACTCCTAGAATAAAGGCAAAAACAGTTTCACTACTATAAATATATGTTATAAATTCAATAAAATGTAAGATTTAGATATTTTTACATGGTTTCATTATTCATTTTTATACCTTCATTTTGGTGCAAATGAAAACTCAAATGAATTCCCAAGTCAAAAGTTATGGCATCAAAAATATGACCACTCAAAGTGCAAAATGAATTCACCACTACATCCTACAATTTTTATATTAAGTGATATGATGTTAATACCACATTCTATGATTTCTCAACTAAGTAATAATATTTTATAATTGAGTGATAAAATTTCATGATTGATTTCTATGATTTTGCTACCAAACTCTTTGAATTCACAATTATGCAAAAAAACATGCATAACAAAACTAAAAACTATACAAAATGACCAAAAACTCAAAAAGAAACTTCCAAGACCAAGATAAAATGTATATTTAGAAGAAAAATAATAAGTATCAATTTAAAAATTCTTATAAATGCACCTATGATGATTGTGATATGAAAAATATGAGGAAAGGTCCCATTAGGCACACCAAAAATGTATGGAAGAAATCTAGATACGTAAATTAAGCTAAGAAAATCAAATGATTTTAATCCTAATCTAAAATTAAATAATATAAAGATATAAAAATGAATAAACTAAACTAATTAATAACTACTTAAAAACACATGCAAATTTATTCACCTTATGCATTGTATAGTCAATGGTATATTTGATCTTTGTGTGGAATGTGGATGGTCAATCCTTACACTAATTCAAA
Source organism: Torreya grandis (assembly GCA_037957365.1). Taxonomy (NCBI): domain Eukaryota; kingdom Viridiplantae; phylum Streptophyta; class Pinopsida; order Cupressales; family Taxaceae; genus Torreya; species Torreya grandis. The sequence goes on along the minus strand of JARHVA010000675.1, from coordinate 4,423,007 downwards.
TGGGGAATGTGAAGCATTTTTATAATAAAATTAACTCTTGATGGATTTTATGACTTTTATTCACTTTGGATTTGTTTTGAATTTTGATATCACTTCATTAGCTTGAAGGTGGATGAATGAAAGTGATGGTTTATATGCCTATTTATAGGTTTTTGGAGGAAAGATCAGATGATGAAGGATTATTTGAATATTTCAAATTATCTAAATGATATAAGATGGAGAATGAGTCCTCATACATGATGATGATGACCATTTCAAATGTTTGAGAGAAATAGGTAATTGGTTAGATGAGTCACCAAGAATGGGTCAAGTTGTTTGACAAGTCAAGTGATGACTCAAGGGTAATTGATGAAGTTATGGGATTGGTTGGGGTGAGTAAAAATGTGAGTGAGATAAAGGTGAAGGATTTTGGGTGTGGTGGAAAATATATATTTAATAATTAAATTTGGATTAAAAGTGTGCATAATTGATTAAATTTGATTTATTCAATTACTTGAATAAGGAGGGAAATGTCATGAATTTGAATTTGAATTTGGGAAGAAGAATTAGTAGTTTTTAGGTGCATTTTTATGATAAATTAAATTTATGTGTATACATGATCTATATATGGTTAATGTTATTCTAAGAATTTTAGTTTTGGATCAATGTTAAACCTTGACAAGATAATGTGAGAAGTGACCACTTAAGCATGATATGAAATGGAAAAGAACCTAAAGAGTTATAACATGAATCACCAGATACACATATCTTTAGAATCTCTATAAATCTTTATGACATAGAGGATATAGATAAATTTAGATAACAAGGAATATTTTTGGTGCACTATATTGAGCAAGACAAAAAGTAATTGATTACATGAATTATTCCCTATACCATCCTAAATTAATTTTTTACAAGATGGGAAAAGATGAAGCGTTATGAAAATTATATAAATATGAGAATTATCAAATTCTTAAAGAAACAAATCAAATAATTATAGGAGATAATTTCACATGTGAATCTACTACAAGGATATCTAACAAAGTGGTTTATGGTGGCCTACTATATTCCAAGATGTACATTAGGTCACTAAACATTATGATGTTTTCCAAAGGATGGGAAGTCCTAAGTAGTAGCATGAGATGCTTTTAATCCAAATACTAGTATAAAAAATTTTTGAACAATTGGTTATTGATTTTTTTAGGGCCTATCAACCCACCACCCAAACATAGTCTTGTAAGGTATAACATCACCGTGAAAAATTAATTTACAAAATGGGTTAAAGCTATTGTGACACTATGTTGTAGTGCCAACAATGCAACCAAATTTATTTATGAAAGCATCATTACAAGGTTTGGGTTTCCAATAAAATTAGTCATTGATATGGGAACATACTTCTTAAATAATATAATGAAGACTCTTATAAAACAATTTATGGTGTCACACAATAAAAATACTACGTATCATCCACATGTAAATGGACAAGATGAGGCTTCAGATAGAGTCTTGGGTAAGATGTTAACAAAGAAATGCAATGTACAACATGATGATTGGGAGGATATAATTCATGTAATTATTTAGGCATACATAAAAAAACTATAAACATGCGATAAACTTTACCCCATTTCATTAGGTCTATGGACTTGAGTTAGTAATGTCCATTGAATATATAGTTCTTAGTATATGCATTACTATGATAATGAGACTCATGGATCAATATTATCTACATAAATTTTTGATGTATTTAACTAGAATGGAATAAAACAAGTAAAGAGTGTAAAGGACACATGAAGTTAACAACATAAGTTAGAAAGCCTTATATGATTATAACCTACAATCTAAATAATTATATCTAGAACATACAATCTTGTTATATGATAGTAGATTTAGAGAACTTATAGGGAAGCTATGGATTAATTGGAAGGGAAAATATATTATTCATGATGTTTTGTAGTAGGGAACAATTATCTTAAAATATCTTCATGGAACCATTCTTTCAGGACGTTTAAATTGTTGTAGTTTTAAGCCTTACCATTAATAATATATATCATTTATCAAAGAAAGTGAGAGAGGGTGCTAAGTAACACCATGTAGTTTAGGAATTTTTTTAATGTTTTATTTTCCTATTTTACTTTTAGGTTTTTTTGTGTTTTTATAATTTGATTTCTATATCTCATAACATCAAAACTATAATTGTTAAGTCAAAGTTGCAGAGTGTGATCCATGGGGATCAAAAATTAAGTCTAGGAATGAGGTGAAAAAAATCTAAGTACGGATAAAGGACATTTAATGGTCATTCAAAATCATTAATGATTATGCAATAAAAAATTACATCTTTTCCAAAGTAAATCATCTATAATAATGATAAGATGTAAAATAAATAAAAGTGGATAGGTGAGAAAATAGTGTGTCACATCAATACCTACCATCATATGGATCAATGCTTTTATATGCAAAATGGTAATCATCACATTGTTTATAAATGGTTGACAATAATTCCCTAGGCAAAATCATTCACAACCAAATCAATAGATTTAAATTATTTTTCTAAATGGATTTGAGAACCAAAAGATATATAACAAGGGGAAAGTAGAAAAAAATACATTACATGATGTTGAAGATAAGGGAGATCTAATATTTCCATATAAATTCATATAATTGTTTACATATATCTTATCATCACTGATACAACTGAAGAAATTGTTTAATTCTATCTACACCAGTAAACATGGATCATGCCCAACTATTAATCCCACTCATATATGCACAAAAGGAATAAATGGGTATTGGCATAACACTCAAGCAAACCAAATAACATGATATTAGTCCTTTTGATTTTATTAATAGTAAAGAATCTAATCTCTTTATCACAAATCAAATGAAAGCAACACAAGCATGAGCTCTGGTGCTTTAACACCCTCTACAAGGTCTGATGTAGATTGAATTATAAAACTACCTACATTCAAAAAATTAGAGGAGTTAATGCTAATGTTGATTAAAATATATAATGAGAGTGTTATCCATCTCTCATAGGATGTTACAATCTTCATCAACCATGTGACCATGTAAAGAGAAATAAGACTTCCAACTTGGGGAAAATCTCTTTTACCGTATCAAACTAAGGCCCCACCCATCCATTCAAACATAAAGGATAAATATACAACTTAATGGATGATAATTCAGTGTGAATTATTTCTAAGTGCATCACGAAATGCTTCTATTTGACCACAAAAAGTGCCAAGTAAGAAAATAATGGTGTTTTTTACATTACTTATTAGATGATAAAGTTGCATGAGGATTTAAATTGGCTAGATTTTTTGGTGTAATATCTTACTAAAAACATTTATAAATTTATCTCTAGATCATCTTAGGAATTTAAATATCAATATTTGGTTTTGATCCCCTATTTTACATAGTGGAAGTCATTAGAGGGCTCAATGAATCTAGATGAAGACTTTTGGCTTGAGATTGTGTTTGAAAACATCACATGGACCAAGATAGGGTAATATTATGAGAATTTTGGGAGATTTAATTCATGGTAGATTGAGATCCAAGCCATGATCATATAGCACCCTAGAGTACCCAAAGATGTTATGCAATACCTAGGGTAGTATGCATCGGTTATAAAGATACATGATGGCTTCAGATCAAAGTTCATGAATTTACTAAAGAAATAGTAATGCCATTACCAATTTTCATCACTATGTTAGATTCCTAGGTAGAATTCCTTTGGTAAAAATCCCTATATTCTAGGTCAGTACAAATTCTACAAGCTATACCTCTAGGAGTATAACCTTTGCCTACAAAATCACAAGCTCAATAATAGGCACCATTACAGATATAAGTAACTTTATTACATGTTGATAAGGGAAAGAGGAATGCATAAATTTTATGAGACTCACCACTACTAACTAAGAATATTACATGCCATACCAAGTCATGGTTAGATAACATACATGTCCTAAAGATTGTTTCTGAGTGTACCTTACAAAGTTAGGTGTTGAGGAGTAGGAAGTTATACATTCAATGATCATAAACATTACAAACAAAATTTATTATTAAGAATAGGAAATATAATTATTCTTATTAAATTTAGTGTGCACCTAGTAGGTGTAGAATCAAGTAAAGCCAGACTTGTGGGTTGATATTACCCAACACCCACCTTCAATCATAGTAGACATGTTGGGTAAGAAACAATGCACAATGTTTTTCAAGCATATATTTTTCAAATAGATCCATCTATATGATATTCCATTATCCAAGAAACAAACTATCAAATATAATAGACTTTACCTCTAGCCCTAGTGCATAGGCCAAGAGCCCATTTTGTGCCCAATCTCTATATAGTAATCAAGGTGCAGAGGGTGTCTACTATAGATATAATTGAATAGGTTACAATGAATAAAGTGCATGGACTTGAGTAACAAACTCAAGAGATGGTCCAACCAATGAAGAGGTCAAAGAAGACTCATTATTCTTCTGTCTTCCAAAATGAAGATTGTCACATGCAGAGGTACCATTGTTGAGTCATCTTCTTTATAAGATTCATAATCAATTAAAGTGATTGAGTTATAAAACCCTATGTAAGGGATTGAAGAGACCAAATTACCTCAACATGAGCACCAAGATAATAAAATAAATGTTTCATCATAAGAACAAGATGATATATAGAAAGAGGAGAAAGTAAAGGGAAAAAGGAGGATAAGAAGAAGGTGAGAAATGTGGATAAAAAGAAGAAGTAAGAGGCAAACTAAAAAGTTTATAAATAATAAGAATAATGGAAGTAATAGGCCAAAGAGGAGGAATGTATAAAAATGTTGATGAAGCCGAGGTAGAAAATAAAAGAGGTGAAGAATAAATAAGAATAATAATAATAAAAAAGGAAGCATAAATAAAAATAAAATAAAGAATTAAAGCTAGTACAAAAAAGATAAAGAAACAATACTTAAGAGGAGAAAAATGCTAAATAAACACTATGAACCTAAAAAGATAAATCAAAGAGATAAGCTACAAAGTAGGAAGCCAAAGCTAAGGCTAAGGTAGTATTCAAAGATAGGGTTAAGGCAATAACAAAAACTAAGGCTAAAGAGTAGGCTATCAAAGCCAAGGTTGATGCAGAATCCAAACCAAGGCTGAGGTATAAACTAAATCTAAAGCTAAAATAGATGCCAAATCTAAGGTTGATGTAGAAGTAAAATCTAAGGAAGAAGTAGAGAATACTGAAGTTATAACAAGGCAAATAGTAGAAACCACCAAGACAGTGGGAATAACCAAGACCCAATAACCATTGCACACATATCAAGGCTCAAAATATAATCAATAAGGTAAACAAAAGCCTTAAATAAATATCCAATGGCTATGGGATGTTCTTGCTTCATCTACCTACCCATCACACATACTTTTATCTTCCCATGGTGTAGATAAAAAAGCACCTATAAAAGCTGCAACATCCTCTATGGATTTGGATAAAATACCACATGAAACATATCTAGATGTTTTCTAGATTTCACTTTCTAATAAAATTTAAGGTGCAACTACATTTCAAGAATAAATTACGCAGAAGGATTCCACCTTGGAGCAAGAATTTTTATAGCTTCAAGAGGACAACATAGATTTACATCTCTGGCTCACCAATGCATGAAAGCTCATTAATAAAATTATCTTGTATTGTTTACTAAATTTTTGGGTGACCAAGTCATGTCATAAAAAAATTGGTTCTTATCCCTCTAGTCATAACCAACAAAGGACTAGCTTGTTATGCACAAGTTGTAATCAGTTTTCACTGAAGAGTAAAATATCAAAGTAGAGATAAAGGAAAAATATGATCTCTTGGAGTAATATGAGAAATTATTAGATATAACTATAGTCTAATCCAATAATATTCACATGTAATGCTTAATTGGAAGTAAAAACTCACCAATTCAATACCCAAGGCTAAGCCAAAGCTCAATAGGGTGGATAAATTGAAATTTGTGATGGAAGATCATTTGGACACCTTTGCATCAATGAAAAATACACTCAAGTAGTTACTTGAATCATGTGATAATGTCATCTAAAAGATGTAGACTTGGAAAAATGATATTCTACACAACACATTTTATGGCATTCAAACATAGAGGCATTCATATCAAATAGAGGATTTATCCCATGATATCCATTTAATAGTGTCAAATACTAGGGATCTCATCACCATTATAGAAAATGAAGTTATTTAGAATCTAATGGTGTCCCAATTTTTACTTCACACATTTATTACTATAGTGTAAGTGGTTCTCACTAATTGGAAAATGTCCAAAAAATATTTATCACATCTGAATAGCTCCATCATCTAAATTTTTGAAAATCCATAATTTATTCCTTAATAACTACAATAATTGCTACATCAATGGTGGACAATTGTAAACCTAGTGATAAAAAACAACCACAAGTAGATTATATCACACCAATTCTTCTTCCACACCTCAAGTATAATCAACATCACAACAAAATCCTACACAAAAAACATAGAGCATACCATAACCTACATAGTAGGTAATGCATATAATTCAAATTTTAAAATTTTGAAAATTTTTGTACACTTCAACAAGATGACCTTAAGAATTAGGAGTGGGGATAGGTTGGTTGAAAACCTATAAAGGGTGGATACCTATTTAAGTTATTCTATTTAAAACCCATGATGTTGGTAGCCTAATATGATACTTAGTTAAAAACATGAAAGGGTGGCTAAGTAGTGTATAAAGGATAAAAACTAGTAAATACAATTTAGAGTGATTACCACAACTTTTGTTTCTCATTCAATTCCTTAGCATAGTAAAAGTTTTTAGATTTATCTCAGGGCACCTATTTTATCATTGTATCTTAGGATGAGACAACTATTAAAGTTTGGGAAATTGTTGAGAATAGAATAGGGATACAAAAATTCATAGAGTGTGATTTTTGGACACATGTACAACTCACACTAATTTTATCTTTTATATGTATTTTTGTATTTATTTGGATCTTTGAAAGCATAAAAATAGTATACATAATGTGAAGAGTCTTTCCTTTGGATGTATAAAAATGTTGGAATATGAAATGATAATGATTTCTAAAAACTCTTTATATAGTGCTAAGATGTATTGTGAAATCATCCCAATTAGATAGAGATTAATATATAGTTCTAAAATGGTTTCCCCTATGTATTTTATATTTGTTATATGAATAATGAAATCTATGTTCTCTAAATATATTAGTCATGGAGATATAATGAATGTTCTATGACTCCTGAGTCTATGTTTTCTACGTATCTATATCTATTTTAGTTAATAAATTTATATTTTCAAACTAAATCATAGTGTTTTTCATTTGTCACTTATCACATAACTATCCCTATATTAGTGCATTTAGATGGGTTTTATCGAAACCTATGCTAATAGAGCACAAGGATGCCAGACTATCTCTAAAATAGGCTAGTTAATAGTAAAACTTAGATAAAACATATATTGAATTTATTAGACTGAGATATGCTAAAATGGAAAGTATAACTATGATAAATAATTAAAATGATGATAGAAACAAGATGGTTGGTTTTGATGTTAATATGGATCTAGTTTTGGAATAGGTAGAAAGTAGATCGGATTGAGATTTTAGATCATTCACTTGATTCTATAAATTGACATGGACACTTGTGTTGATTTAGGATGGTTACATTGATACTACTATATAACTCAGATGTAGGTGTCCATTATAAAATACCTAGTGAAACTAGATGTGAGAACCTAGATACTTCTAAGGTTTGTGTTGTATTTTCTCTAGTGCATTCAGATCTATGTCAAAGATTCTCACTCCTTGTCAAATATAAAAAACCTAATTATTCATCTTCATAGTGATTATGGGAAAAATGGGTTAGTGGGCACATGGTGTCGATATGCCCCAAAGACCATTATATTAATGAGTGTTGTCTACATAGCTAATACTCTAAAGAGGGCCTCAGACTTATGTAGTTTTCCCCTACATGTTAGATTATGGGTGTATCAGGTAATGTGTGATAAGAAAGTACATAGGGTGACCTAACATGTAACTTAGAAAATGTAGCTCACAGAGTCATCCTTTAGTACTTTAGACCTATAGATATGATATCCCCATGACTAATATGGAAATAGGATAAAATAAGGAAGATTTACTCACTTGAGTGCTTGATCGACTACTTTTTTAGTTCATCCTAGGTGATGAATGAATGAGGATTGATATTATATTTAAACTAATCCCTTTGGATAATATCTCAAATTAAAACACTTAGGCCGATCATAGTGTATACACCTAAATCTGCTCACACTAACTATTTCATTAATCTTACTACTTATCCCATAACCATTATCCTCATAAAATAATTAAATCCTATCCCCCATCATATAACCCTTACATCATGCTAACCTTATTACACCCCCCATGCTACATTAATCCCTTCATCATCTGACTAACATCCCTTTTAACCACTAATCTCACCTCAGTAATTAACTAATAGCCCCACTTTCTAATTTAAAATTTAAATATATTCCACCTACCCCTTATCCAACCTATTCATAGACTTTCCTACACACTTATATCCTTAAACCTCCCTAAAACCCATAACTAATCCCTAATAACTACTAATCTAATCTAATGTATGCAAATATGATGGTTGCGGCTCTGGGTTTTGCGCGCGTGAACCCAAATTTGAAATCAGGTGCAGGGTGCCGAGCAGCCGGCGAGGCTATGGAGGAGATTCTTACTGCAAGTAAAGGGAAAGGGATTCCTATTGCGGGGATTAAAGAAACCACAGCTGTGTGTCCGGCCTTTGATCTTGGTTCAGGGCAAGGACCAGGGGGACGATCCTATGCGGATGTGGCGGCCTTCGAAGCAAAAATTCATGAATCTCGGCCTCATACAACACCTGTACCTACCTGCATTTCACCTGTAAGTGCCTTAAAACCTATTAGGGTAACTCTAGACCCTGAATTAGCAGAATATATCTTCCAAGAATAAAAATGGTTTTCCTCTTGTGCTGCCATTTTCCGTTTTCATGGTTTCTGGCCTTCGTTTGTAGATCTACATAATTGGATTGCTAAGAGTTGGTTGCATATTAAATACGGTCAAATCCAGACCTGCGCCAGGCATTTTTTTATAGTAATATTTCAAAGTCTTGAAGATAGGCAGTCTATATTGTGCCACAATAATTTTTCTTGGCAGGGCAGGTTTCCTCTTTTGGCCAAACCTTGGCACAAGGATTTTAATCCTCTCTTGGAATCTTATAACAAGATCCCTATATGGGTGCGGCTCCCTTATCTTCCGATTCATTTGTGGCAAGAGGCAGTTTATAAAACCATTGGAAATGCTTTAGGGGAGTTTTTGTATGAAGATGACTGCACGAAGAGTCCCCATTCAACTTGTGCATGATTTCTGGCTGTTTTGGATGTTTCAAAGGGCCTTCCTGAGGCGATATGTATTGACTCCCCAAGGGGTACCTGGACACAAATCTTGGATTATGAGGGGATTCTTTTCAGGTGTAGGAAGTGTTACCAGATGGGACATTTAGCTGCCTGTTGTGGTGTTGGGAAAAACAATCCCAGACGTTCACCTTCTTGGTGGCCAAAGGATTTCTCTGAACATAGCACAGACAAACTACCTTTAGAGACTTCTATGGATTCTAAGACTGAGAATGAGGAAAGGGCGCAACCCGAATTGGAAGATGAAGAGGATTCACTGGAGAACCTATCAAATGAAGCCTCTGAGGAGGCTGTAGTTAATAATACAGCTGAGCCTGTGGAGAAGATGGTGAACTCATCCCCTGTTCTGGAGGTTCTTTCAAAGAGCCAGACTGTGTTAGACTGTCACAAGGAGTTTATGCCTATTGGTGGCCAAAGATCTTTGTATTCTGAGGCATGGGTTCCTGAGGCAGCTAAGGTTGAAGATGGCTAGACTGCAGTCAGAAGAAAGAAGTCTAAGCCTTTGGTCCCTCCGCTTGAAATGAATCTTCGGTCATGCAAAAAGAAAAATCTGAATTTAAAAGATTCATCCAAAGTTCCTTTCTGCTGATTGGTTTTTGGGGGCAGTAAACAGGTCATTTTTTGGTTTGCTGGTTACGGTTATGGAAGCTTTGTTTTCTTTCAGATCAGTGTTTTGACAGCTGTATTTTTTGTTGTTCTTATCTGTTGGTTACAGGTCCATGTAAAACCTAGTTTTGGCTCTTTTTTGTTTTTAGGTTCTTGTGTTAACCTGGTTGTGCTTTAATGTTTATCTTTCTCCTTGTTCAGGGTTTCGGGGTCCCTTCAAAACCTATTTTTACCTTAATCTAAAACTACTAATCTAATCTAGAAGCCTCCAAAATCTAGAGCCTTCCCTAACTTTATATAATTCTCTAAACTAGAGAGTTTTAAATGAAATAAAAATTCATTTAAATCCTCCTCCATCACCCTATAAATAACCAAGCATGGATCTTGGTGAGACTAATTATAAATCTTTAAATCCATTCTTGTATCCATATGTTATCCATCTTAAGCCTTCATTATGTCTTGCCTCCACTCTAGCATCCAAGAAACCATTAAACATCCATCTTAAAGCCACCATTATCAATTAATCCAAGGAGAAAGTCAATAAGCATTGGAAAATTGATTTGAATATATTGGAAGTAAGCCAAGAGGAAAAAAGTGATGGTAAGAATCCATTCATAATTATGATTGCTTTTATATTCTTTCCATTTGATGCTTTTGTAAGTTATGGGTTAAGTTTACTATTTTTAGTATATTTAGATCCATAACTCAAATTTAAAAGCATACATTAGCAACCACAATAGGATACCACATCTAAACTAACACTTGTGTGTGTGAGACATGCTAAATTAGCTTGCAAGACAAGTTATAAAAAGATTGAGCTCCAAAATTTTGACATTTTCATGTCCCATACAAAGTGTAGTATTGAATTTAAAATTATAATTTTGTAGAGGTGCTTTTGAAGATCCTAGATACAGTTTTGACTAACTACACAAACTAACTACTAAGTGTTGAATTTTTTGATAGTTTCATAACAATTTTTAAAATCAGCTCTAGTTTTGATAGTATAGTTACAGTTTTTATATAATATTGTGTTAAGGTCAAACATTAGTCATTTTAAATTTCTTGTTGGATTTTATACTCTAAGCTAATCTAGTGGTGTTTTAGGGATACGATAGAGATTTTTTTATCTCTACAACAGTAGGTTTTTCTTAGTAATCAAAATCGCTTATCCTTAGTAGAGATATTGATTTTTAGTTGTGATTTTACTTCTACTAGAAGTAGTTTTTATTTAGCTTTAAGTCACCAACTAAAACTTGTGTTTTTTTGGCTATCTAATAATTTTGTCTTTGATGAGATTTGGTTATAGGGAATGGAAGGTTCTTTTCAATCAAACTCAAATATCCCTAAAATCACCCTTTTGACTATCTGGTATAATATTTCCTATGTATAAAGGTGATTTTAAATCTTAGCTACTATTTTTAAGATTACAGAGGTGGTTTTGCCAGTAGTTATATAGTAGTTACTATTACTCAATTTTTTTAATCTTTAATCATAAATATTTATCTTTTTATATATAGTTAAGGTTTTATTCTCATAAACAGTCTAAATATACATTGCACATTCTATATATATTATAAAATTTGAACTATGCAAAATCATTTTTTGATAAAGGTGATTTTGATTATCATAAGAGTTTTGACCCTTGACAGATGATTTTGAATATAGTTAAAAACTAAGTGTTGTTGTTCATCTTTTACTTTTTTAGTCATTTAGTCTAGTTTTTAGGTTTGTAAATAATATGAATTTATTAGAACATTATCTATCCTAGAAATTTAACATTAATTTGTATATATCTATTTTAATTTACTTAGAAGCAAAATTTCCTCTCAAAAGAGACAATATTGATATCCATAAGTGATTTTTAAGATCCATAAATGGTTTTAACTTATGCTAGGTTTTGTAAAACATTTACCTAAATAAGTATCTAATATAGACTTTCCCTAAATAAATTAGACTTTTTTTGGCATTGTAACTATTTTATTCTATAATCTATCTTAAAATTTATTATTTTTTATGTAGACTGTAAAATTGCATCTCAGCATCATTCTTAGTGGTTTTCCATCTACAATTTTGTCTAACCATAGGTAATTTTGACTTACCACACAAGTCATAGTCTAGCTAACTATCTACAAAACCATTGATCACTCAGTTGTGGTTTTGACTCTTAGTTGTCGTATTTATCTTTTTAGAATTGATTTTGATATTATAACTGTGTAAGTGTGGTTTTATAGGTTCCAAAGGTAATTTCAACTACCTAGAAACTAATAAAAAATTTTGTGTAGGAACATAAGTGGGAGGACCTAAATCTACTAGGTAACTTGTTTATTTATAGGATCAGGTCTTAGTCTAAATTTTATATTTTGAATTTGTTGTATATATATCTCTTTGATTACTTGTGTCTTTATCTCATGTAATTAAACAATCAATTGAATAAAATTTCACTTGCTTGTTTATTAACCCAAATTTTTATTATATAGAGTGTAATGTCATGTGCAATTCATCCCCATGCACTTTCCTAGTCATTAGGAGTTGGTGACATGAATTTTATCACCAGAGATTCGACCAAACTCAATGTTCTATTAGATTATATATATCAAGGATAACTATCGTTAGGCTAAGTAGTTGACCCCATATAGGTCTTTCATGAAGGTTAAGAGTTAATTCTCTAAACTAGGCATTAAATATCACCCTATATATATTTGGGCTCCATGTAATTTGCATATATCAGGGGCTCCCATAAAAACCTTTGTAAAGCTAGATTATGACCTATTAGCTATAACAAGTGACTTGGTACCAGATTTAGTATCATCTCCCAGGTGACCATCAAGTATAGACAAGGTTAAGAGGATTCAAGATATTCTATAATTGGTCATTGTCCTATAGCCTCACCCATGAATCCATTATGTGGTGTAGTCATTCGGTTACACACCCTTTTATTTAATAATATTAGGTCTTGTGATTTGGCATGATTACATGCATGTTGTGATAAGACCCATATTATTTGTGAGCTAAATAAACCTTATCATTTTTTCAAAAAACACCTAGAATACCCTTATGACACCTTTATATCTTAGTACTAAAACTAAATCATTTCACCTTCATCTAATCCACCACAATCTTGAGTATTAGATTTCATCTTGAAAATAAACTATGGTGGTCACCCATCCCTTATTACAAGTCATAAAATCATCCTATTTATCCTCCCAAAACACACTATCATTACCAAATTCTATAACTCTATTAGGTATTATCTAACACCCTATCATCTCAATCATCCCACCTATTCATAACTAACACCCATCAAATCATCATCTTGTTAGTGTGAAAATGCATCTAGTCATCTCATCACTTAATCCCCTTGCTAGATTAAACCTTTATAGGTTTCTCATGTTGGTATTACTTGGTTATTATAGTCTTTAATCTACAAAATCTAAATCTTATCACATCCATTACACACATCTTGACCAACCTATTTTAAAAATCAATAAAAATTTAGTGTTTAAAGTCACATTCATTTTCATCCCACACCAAATCAACACCTAACCATCTTTACATAAGCCTAAATTATCCATCATGTAAATAAAGACCTATACCCAAGTCCTAAGATTAGGACAAGGATCAAATCAGGAAGATGACGTCTCTAAGACACTAGGTGAGAAAAGTAGTGATAATGAATAAACTCAAAGTGATATGCACACTCCTAGAGGAGATGAATGGCTCACTAATGAATTATTTAGTAGTGATGAAGTTAGAACACAATTACACACACACACACACACACACACACACACACACACACACACACACACACACACACACACACACACACACACACACACACACACACACACACACACACACACACACACACACACACACACACACACACACATGAAAAATGTTACCAAATATTTGAAATTTTTATCAAAATGGGGGGAAATCTACCCCTACAACACATCATTCATCCATCATCTAGACCCAACACTCCACCTTGCCCAAATATCACTAGTCAAGAATAGGGGGACCTCAAACTTGTGGACCATGAATAAGAGCTGGATGAAGAAGAACTCCCTCAAAACAATTACATTGAATATGATATAAGGATATTTACCTTGGAGGATCACCTAGACCAACTTACACAATAAATCAACACCCTCACATACCAAATACATTTTAATAACCAAAGGCCTACATCACCTAGATGAACCACCAAAAATACTAATATTGACCCATTAAGACCAAAAGTAAGCCAAATTCATACTTATAATACCTTAATGGATCCTTCATTTTCCAAAGAGTAGAAGATGATGAAGGAAACTCTTAAGAAAATTGACCCTCACACTCAAGTAATGAGATACAAATATGAAGACTTATTCACATCCCTATTAGACATGAGCATTTTATAGATACCTTTCCTAACACACTCTGAAATCCCAAATTTTGATAAATATAAGGGAAGAGGGGACCCATGAGACCATGTTAAATATTTATATGTAGCATTCCATGAGGTTACATACAATGATTATTATATATTATGACTCCTTCCATAAAGTCTCACAAGACCTGATTTAGAATGGTTCATGCATTTACCAAAGGGGTCCATTATCAGTTTTGAATAGTTAACATAAAAAATTATGAGACATTTATTTTTCAATATATAACATGTATTTCTATAATTTACCTATATAAAACTAAAAATAATAATGGGGATAGTAGAGCATCATTTTTACAATGGTGAATAAGCCTCTCCAACTAATTTCATTATATGGTCCCCAAAAAAGAGCTAGCAAATATATTTATCGATAATCTAAATACATAATTAAAATATCATCAAAAATTATAGTGTTCCAAATCCTTTGATGAAATAATAGAGAAGGGTATTTAAATAGAAAAACCACTTATTGAAATGGGAACAATAAAATTCTATACCTGAAAAAACAAATTCAAATTCAAGATAGTACTTTCTTGAGTAAGCCAAAATTCTTCAACAAGAACATGAATGTAGTAGGGGATGGTGTTATTGACTCAAAGCACATAAAAATAGTAAAAAAATATCACCCTACTACCAAAAATAAAAATATATCTAGTATTACTATTCCAAGATAAAAATCAAAGCCTAGAATGGGGAAAATGCATATTACTAGTCTTTGTGTACCTATAAAAATGGTCCTAAAATAATTAATTACTGCCAACATGATAACTCTCCTAGAGATTAATCACATATATGATAATAATCCATGCCCTGACTAGTACCATGAAGATGTGTTATACCAATACAATTGATTCAAATTGAATGATACTAAGAAATGTATGTAATTGATCCATTTCATCAAAGACTTAATATAAAATGGATAAATAGAAGTTAAAGGGGAGAGTCAAACAAGTCAATATAAAAATCAGTAATTAGGTATATATCAGGACCCTTTACCTAACCATGATCAAAAGAAGAACAAACCACTGAGGGATCAAGTTCAATATTTCACTTATAGTAGAATTGATTACCATTCCATTACATACCATACCATTACATTAACACTATCAAAATTAAAGGTCCCCAAGAGTCTGTAAATACACCATCTCCCATTCTTAAAATTAATGGGGCCAGAACTAATTGTATAGTCACTATAAGACATGACAAAATAATATTTCTTGGAGCACTTCTAAATGATCCACATATCTCCTCATCTCAAAAGGCCATCATCCTTAAAAATTTCTCAAATTCTTCTGATAAACCATATGATATTATTCAATATCTTGAGAAAACCCCATCTCAAATCTCCCTTCTAAATCTTATCAAAACTTCATCTTTGCATTAGGAGAAATTAAATTAAGTCTTGAATGAATTAAAAGTTCCTTAGGATATCAACATAGGTCAATTTCAGTACTTGGTGGGTCATTTATCCCCATCACAAATGGAGGTCACCTCAGGTGAAATTGAGCATTTTCATAGCTGCCAAATAGAATAATCAAATAATGATCTCTATTATTCCAATACCCAAGTTCCTCTTATGATCCTAAAGCTATGAAATATATCCACCTTGATATTTTATAATCCACCTTAATATTTATTTCTAAGGGGTGTGGGTAATATGAATACAAAACCCTTAATTTAAGAGACCTTCCACTGTCCCCACATAGCTATGGGTCCTCAACTATGATGCAAGATAAACCTATTATCTATTAATCTAGGTTGAAGACCTTAAAAAGTGTAGGGATATAATTATAAAAATATTTTTAAGAACCTAATGATTCTTGGATCATTTATTAAGATGATTCCCTATAATTTCATAGGTAAAAATATCCCCAACTCTATAAAATACTCCAAAACATGAATTATAAGCGTAAATGACTAGGTTAAGAAGAACAAGGTAGGCTAGAGACTGTCAGGGTTCAATAACATCTAATATGACTTGGCCTAAGGTAAAAACCACTAGGAAATGACCACAACACTATCACTATAAATACTTATTTAATTCTTGAAGAGTCTACTTGTAATGAAGAAGTTGTAACAGGTTCCATTTATAGATTATATGAAGACTTGGTTGACACAAATATCTTCTTTGACACTACCATTTCCACCATCAACATCTCCCTCAACTACCCTCAACTAATAAAATGAGATTAGAGGAATGACCCATCCTTTTATATGTTTCAAAATGATGAGGCTATCATTGAATACCCAGGATCTCAAGATTTCATGTTGTTTAGGGATCACAAAAGAGGATTCAATATTAATTTAAATGAATCCAACTATTTTGGATATAAAAAAGATCCATTAAATCAAATAAAAGAGTCCTAATATGATTAATTTGATCCCTCTCTTGATATAAATGAGATCCATTTAACCCTAAAAAACAAGAGCTATATCAGGAGCTAGGTGTAGAGATTTTAGATGAATTTACTTTAGGAGAAGATCTAACACCACCCTCAACATATCTTCAAGACCAGTCACCTTTCCTAATTAAGGAGGTCATATAAATTAATATTGGAATAGATGAAAATACTAAAATAGTCAAATTGGGGGAAATTCTCACATCTGAGGAACAACAAATTGTTATAAAGCTTCTTATAGAATTTATCAATGTATTTACATGAAACTATTCTAACATGATGGGATTAGATCCTAATTTATTGCTACATCACTTAATATTTTATCCAAATTATAAGCCAATTAAATATAAACTCTATAAGATGCACCCCAAAGTAGCATTATTAGTCAAAGAAGAGATAATGGTTTTAGAAGCAGGATTCATTCAATCAATTGATTATTTTGAGGGGATCTCTAATATTATTCCCATTTCTAAACCACAAGGAGGGATATGGATTTTTACCTAATTTTAAGATATAAATAAGGCATGTCCTAAAGATGACTTTCCTTTACCCAATATCGACATGATTGTGGACTCAACTATAGGACATGAAATTTTTTCCCTCATGGATGGCTTTTCAAGTTATAATCAAATCAAACTTTCTCTAGAATATCAACATAAAACTACATTCATCACTCCATGGGGGAATTTATGTGATCAAGTAATACCCTTTGGCATAAAAAACACTAGAGAAACCTACCAAAGTGTCATGATAGTCATATTACATGACATGATGCATGATATTATGTAAGATTATGTGGATGATATCTTAAGAAAGTCCAAACTCTAATAATAAATATAGTGGTCTTCAAATGGATTTTTGAGATGCTTAGAGAATATAAATCCAGATTAAAAATAAATAAAAGTGTACTCCAATTCACTTTAGGTAAAATTTGGGATTCATAGTCTCTTGACAAGGCATTGAGGTAGACTCCACTAAGGTGAAAGTTATTGTTGAAAACCCTCCACCTAAGAGCCTAAATCAAGTAATGAGAGTTCAAGGTAAATTATAGCACATTCACTGATTCATATCTCAGTTGGTAGATAAATGTCATCCCTTTACTCATATATTAAATAAAAGAGCTTAGTTTGACTAGAACCTAAATTTTTTAAAGGAATTTGATAACCTAAAATAATTCTAGTAAAGCTTCTAGTCCTATAACTACATATATTAGGAAGGTCATTACTCTTATATATCTCAACTATTCCATGCTATAGAGGCTCTCTTAGTTCAACATAATGACAAAATAAAAGAAAGAGATATATATTATTTACATATAACATTAATTTCATATGAGCTCAATTATACACCTATATAGAAAGGATGTGTGGCTATGGTTTTTACATCACAAAAATTCAAGAATTATATGTTGAATAACTATGTAAAGCTAATATCAAAATTTATTTTGCTTAAATACATGTTATCTAGGTTATACCTAATAAGAAGAATGTATAAATGGATCATGTTGTTAATTGAATTTGATATCAAGTATATGAATTAAAAGGTCATCAAGGGACAAGTTATCATGGATAAACTAGCAACAACACCCATAGTGGACATAAAACCATTGATAAAAACCTTCCCAAATGAATCTATATTGATAACTAAAGAATTAAATGGATGGGAATTATATTTTGATGGATCATTTACCATGCATAGTTCAAGAGAGAGAATCCTTTTGGTAACACCATAAGATGACCTAATTCCTAAAGTCTTTCACTTATCTTTCCCATGCATTAATAACATTGCTAAGTATGAGGCATTACTTTATGGACTATGACTTGTCATCCGATGGAATATTCAACATCTTCAGGTCTTTGGGGATTCTCAGTTAATTATCAAATAAGTAAATGAAGAGTTATATACTAAGGATGATAACTTACTTCCCTATAATCAAATAGTAGATCAGTTAAAGTAAAAATTTTAGTCTATAACTTTTGAGCAAGTGCTTAGAGAAAGTAACAAAGTTGTAGATTCCATGGCCACTATCATATATTTAATATGTATTCCATACGATGTCCTTAAAGTTAATTTTTTATTCAAACAAGTATTATTTCATGCCCATCAAGTATTGGCTCAATATCAAATTTGTGTAGTTATACCTACCTCCATAATAACACCCTCCCTCTAGACATTAATCATCATCAATGTGAATCCTTAATCTAATGCACATCTTGTTACACCATCCTTAGAAAAATACTTTATTGATAAGGTAATGATGAGACTTTTTTAAGATGACTGATATCATATAAGACTATTCTTGTAATCAAGAAGGTCCATGATAGTATATATAGAGGCCATGTCAGTAGGATGGACATGGCCAACAATTTACTCAGGATTGGATACTATTGGCCCATAATAGATTGCAATGCTTGTTAGTATATATTCAAGTGTATAGCTTGACAAAAACACAAAAAAATCATATATGCCCCATCTCAATATCTTTAACCTATAATGATCCCATAGCCCTTTTTAGTATGGGGACTAGATCTTATTGGAAAGATTAATCCTACCTTATCATATGGGCATAAGTTCATAACTACATCCATAAATTATTTCACTAAATGGTTAGAAGCAATGCCACTTTTATATGCTATAGGTCTACAAATATCTATGTTAATTTTGAATAAAACCATTTTCCACTTTGGAATCCCATCCAAAATCATATTAGATAATAAAAACTCTATTAATAATTAGGATATGGAAGACCTATGTAATAGATACCATATTGAGAAGTATTTTTCCACCCACTATTATGCCTAGGGTAATGGACAAGTGGAAGTGATAAATAAAACACTTATTATAATACTCAAGAATATTGTTAATAACACTAGAAGAAAATGGTGTCTACAACTATATCAAGCACTTTGGTCCTATAGAACTAATGTTTAAGTGCCTACTGGGGCTACTTTGTACTCTTTGGTATATGGAGCAGAAGTAATATTACCTATTTAAGTTGAGCTTCCCTCATTATAAATATCCTTGTGGGGCATGATAATAGACATTGAGTATTGAAATGAGTGGATACAGGAGCTAAATTTAATGTATGAGAGGCATAAAAATTCCCTTGATCACCTTAAGGCATATCAAAATAATCTTAAAGGCCAATATCACAAAGAGATCTAGTCTAGATACTTTTAATTTGGTAACTTAGTCCTAAAGGAAAGTTAGAAAAACACCAATAGTGAGCATGAAAATAAGGGTAAATTTGAAGCAAATTGGCTTGGGACTTATACCATTATTTATAAATTTGTGTAGGAGCATATAAATTGGCAACTCTAGATGGTGATGAGCTTGATGAGCCAATGAACATTATGCATTTTAAATAGTGATGTGATTGATGAGCCCATGAAAATTATGCATTTGAAAATGGCCTTATACCTAGAGATCCTAAAAAAATTGATCCTCCATCTGTAAGACCTCACACTTGGGGGCATGCCTATCTATCACCATTTCACTACCCATCATTCTCCTTACTCTCCCATCTCCCTATCATGTCCACTCATATTTCTTATGACCCTAATCCTAATAGTGGGTTTAAGATATATAATTTTAAAAATAAGGAGATATGAGTTTCAACAATAGGGTATATTATTGTTGAAAGTTCAGTGGTGATACCTATTGAAGAGTCATCTTAAATGTCTAAAACACCCTAAAACCAATACCCAATTTTGATATGTTAATCCACATACAATTGATTTTCTTAGATGGATCTTCTCCTTATAAGCCTCAATCACACAAAACTTTACTCATCCCCATTTATTACCCTAAGCATACATCCATGTATACCCACTAACTTTATTACTAAAGAAGGTTCATAAAATATTTTTCCTTAAGGATGTATATTTGTGCATAACTAAATACTAAAAGTTTTACCTAGTTTCTAGGACTACCATTATATCTAATTAGATTCTTATTTCAATTATCTCAAAGTTTTTTGGGACTTACTATCCTTTTTTAATATTCTAGGGTACTTTGTTAGTAGACCATTTTGCCCAAAAACATTGTCCATAATCATTTAACATAGTTTCTTAAAATTATTTCTCTTGTAAATAATTTTTCACACTTTATACATATTATTCAAATCATGATTAGGTCATCATTATCCTTATTATTCATTTTTAAGGTTTTAGTCCCATCTTGTAAATAGTCATCATCATTATTACTTTTATTTACATAGTTTAATATTTAATCCCACATAATTAGGCTAATAATCAAAATATATAATTAGGTTAATAATGATCTTGTTAATAATAAATATATACATATATCTAGTCTTTTAATCCACATGTAAATATTTTCATTAATTTATCTTGTTAATATTATTATGTTATGTAAATATTTTATTATAATTTTTATTGTTGGGTTGTTGAAATCATTTTTTGTCATTATCTTAATATATTTTCTTTGTAAATTTTTTCTTTTTGTCCTAGGAATGAGGATGGCCATAATTGACTACCCAATTTAAATTGGGAAACATCATTAACTGAGTTCCCTGTTAAAACCCCACACACTCTTAATTAGTGTGACCTCGTATATCCAAATGTTGTAGGTACACTTGTACTCAAAGTGCAATATAAAAATTAGATTGCCAAAATTTTAAGTTCCTTCAAGACACCCCACCAACCCATATCCCCTAAACATTCAACTACTCCATTTGATCACCCTAGTATATTAACTGAGACATCCACGTCCTTGGAGTAGGAGGATATTACCTATTACCAATTTATGAGACACATGATTACTAAGGGACTCTCTATTAAAATCTTAGCACATGGCATGTGCTATCACAAATTCATTTTCATTGTGTATATCATTTTATCCATTTAATCTAATCTAAAAATTAAAATAGTATAACATACCATCTATTTACCAACCATGACATCCCATATCATCATATACATGAAATTAAAATAATATCATCCAAAATATAATAAATATATAACCATATAATAACCCATACAAATCAAATATCTAATATAATCAATGCATCATCATCAAATACATAAAATCCATAATCATCCATATCTAATCATCTCATACTTCTAATCAATAAAATCCACTATCTAATCTAACCCATATCACAATATATAACCAAAATATAACCACATGTCATAATAATAGTCCCATGATCACATAAATGTCCATAAAGTCTAGTAAAAAAATATATACAATATGGGCCTCATGGGCACCCATGTGATAAGTATGAAATACATGTCTAAAATACAAATCATGTCTCCAACTAGGTCATAGACATCATTATGGTCTCGTTAGTGGCTGATGTACTGAATGAGATGAAGTATTGGCCATATAAAATAGAGCATGCTAATCTACTAGTACCACACTCTCATTTAGATCCTTCTAATATTGCATCTCTATCATCAAATGGGGTATATAATGAGTAATATATCCTAGACCCTATCTCTATAATAGGGATCCTCCCTTGTCCCTAGCCCTCTTAGCCACATGTAGCTATAGATCCATCTGACTCAACCTACTCTAAATCTTCCTAATTTATGCCTATAAGGGAACTATTTTGGAATAATACACCTAAATCTACCTCTATAGAGTCACTATCTATCCATCCCTATCTTGACTCTAGCCTAACTGACCCTATAATGATGTTATATATTCATCCTTTAACCCAATCTTTCTAAATAAACCTATAAGTTGAGCTAATATAGGCCCCATCTACTTATCTCTCTACATGATCTAGCACTATAAATATACCATCTATGCTTGATACATATCCTCTTATGTCATAATATCAGACACCTCCATAACCCTGGACCTCAACTTATGTCTCAATTTATCAATCCATGCTTTATCAACTACACTGATAGTTGGCCTAAAGGGCCCTACTATATCAAGACTTATTTGACTCACCACTTGGTCCCCCCTCCAACTCTCTGATTAGCACCACTTACCTCCTAATCCCCTCCATCTATAACCATCACTCCTTGATTAGCCTCGTCTTAACCATCTCTCCCTACCTTAGTTGTAACCTTTCCACTTGTCACCTCCTTAAATGTGCTTGTGCCTATACTAGCCTCCATACCACATCTCTCTTCCTAGCTCTTTGTGGTGGTCTCAATAATCTATATGGCTATTTATGATTCCACCATCTTATATATTCTATAGTTACCCTAGATCTACTATCAATGTCTTTTAATCCCACACCACAAAAGCAATGCTATTATAATCAACTCATAATATAACTTTATCCACTATCTACCCCTGCTACGACCTCTCCTTATCACTCCTAGTGAATAGGTGCTCCTCACTCAGGAAATCTTAATGGTAACCAAAATACCTCTACACCCTATTAGGATGATATATTTCAATGATACAATCTTTGCATTTGGTCAAATGAAACTTTATTATCATGTATCTATTGTATTTGATATCCTCTATCTACCTCCACTAGACTTGACTATAGGGAATACATGTGATTTGGTAATCTCTTAGGATATTTAATTCGTACCTATAGTACTTCATATCCCCTATGTTTGCTTCATTCACTCCTAAAATAATGTACCACCCAAAAACCAATGGCTGATGAGGGTCCCTATTTGCACATGTACCTAGTGGCCTCTAAATAGCCACATGCTCCTAATACTAGATCTAAAGCAATAATGATGGCCCCAAGCTAATCATTCCCATATATCCCCCCATGTGTAACTCCCTATATAAATGGCCTGATACTATACGACCCCATGAAAAAACCTAGTAGTCATGTATCATATCTATGACTACATCTCCTAGCCCCAAATGAAACCACCACTTGCTCTTGTATGTAAATATTATGCCCATGATAAGATACATAAACACCAGGATCAATATGTTTATTAACTCATCCCTGATGGTCCTATTGATATCTACTCATGAAAATCACACCCTGACATAAAAATTCCTACATAATTATTATACTTTCATGCTCAATGTCTTCGACTACCAACAGATCAAGTTTCCTATCATTGGTAACCAAAAGATACACCAAACATCCTCCAAATTGATAGTAATCTCCCTTATAAAAAATTGGAATGTGATAGTCTTAAAGTGTCATTGCTCCACTAATGTTATGATGAGTGCCTAATCTATCTTGATAAATAGCATCATGGTGGTGTAATATAAGTTGATCATCTCCAACACTTCATAATATTCCAAAGTCAGCCTATGCATCTTATACAACACTAGTGGCCACTATAATATAGATACTAACATGCCTAAATCCTCCTACACCATAAAAACCTATTAGTCCTTGATCACTACCAACCTAATCAATCATATCTCTCCTATCTATCCCAATCAACCCTAATCAATCCTATATCTCCTATCCATCTTGATCAACCCTACCTATCAATCCTACCTATCCTATCTATCCAAACAACCCAACCTATCAACCCTACTTATCTTACTTATCTTTCTTACCTATCCATTGATCTTACTTACCCATCTACCCATCTCATTTCTACCCCTACCTAACTAATCCCTAACACTAACTTTTATCAAAACTACCTCTAGCCCTAAACCTTATTCCATGATTTTGATAACATTGCATCTCGACTATTATTGTTTTTTATAATTACATGTCACCTCATGTAGTATAAAAATACCACATATCCCACCATGAGGTATTGCAATACTATAGATCACCTTTTTATAATTTTGGAAAATTGTAGTTCACTGTATGATGTTTTTCAAAACCATAGCTTATGAGTGCATTATTACCTCTTTTGGTCATAAAAATGTAGCTTGGAGTAATTCCCCTAATTGTGATTTTTCATTATCTATTCCTATCCCTAATAAATGCATAGAATAAATTCATTAATGGCTAAATTTACCAATCTCAGATAGATTATTCATCAGTTATCCTATGTCTATTGATATTTGAAATTCATAGACTCTCTCTATATAGTGGGAAGCTCTTGGGATGTGATCCATAATCTTTAGCTCTAGATATCAACTCACTAAAGTCAACTAGTGAAAATGACTTCTTCCCCCACCCCACTTTTTTATTTTATGCCCAATAAGCCTATTCTTTTATACCCTTCACCACATTTAGTCCACACTAACTCTATTGGAATACCTAAACACCTAATCCTAAATATTCTATCTATTTATCTCTTTATTAATCATGGCCAATCATATTTATAAGTAATCATTCTCTATCCACTAGTCATTTTAATCAATTCAAGGGTGTGGTTTTCCTATAACCCACTCCTCGTCTAACATCCCAAGTCAGAACTACATCAACCTAAGGTCTCTTTAGACTATGTATGCAATACTTAGCCACTCTTTAATGTGCCCAAGGGTAGCTCAACCACTAATCCTCATCTTTTATTTTCTTGGTCACTTGAATATCTTAAATCATGTTGAGCTATAGTCTTCAAATCAAACTCATCTATCATCACAACTCACTTTTTCTACATCCTTTTATTGGCCTATAATATCTCCCTTACATGCATCCTTTCTTTGGAATCATCAACTATTTATAGCCTTTAATCTACCCATTTATCAAACATATGTCACTATCTTAGTATTATTCATCTTATCATCTTAATCCACTCATCTCTCTCCTCAACATTAGTCTTCACCTAAAAATTATCTTATGAGGATAATCATTATTGCTAAGGTGTGTTCCCCCTTAGGACTAGTCTTACACTTGTAACCTTATTCCCTTGCATTTTTTCTTTGGGAATTTTATTGTATCTCAATTATCACAAAAGGCATCCCAATCCATCTTGATTTTGTACCCACCCTATGGGTCTTTTTTTAAATGGCCATCCAACTAGTACCTCCCCACATGTCCCCTTGAGGGGGCATTTTGCAATCTCATTTTACTAACTTATATGTGCAATGGGTTTTATTTGAAAGACCATTACTCCCTACTTCATCACTTTTAATACCCTTTCAAATATGATAAAAATGTATACACCTAAATCCACTCACCCTAAGTATTCCATTAATCCCATTAATTATCTCATTATCATTATCCTAATATAAATCATTAAATCCTATCCCTCGTCATGTATCCCTTACATCATGTTAACCTTATCACACCCCCCATACTACATTAATCCCTTCAGTATCCCACTAACATCCCTTTTAACCACTAATCTCACCTCATTAATTGACTACTAGCCCCACTTCCTAATTTAAAATTTAAATATATTCTACCTACCCCATAGTCAACATATTCCTAGCCTTTCTTACACACCTATATCTTTAAACCTCCCTAGAACCCATAACTAATCCCTATTAACTACTAATCTAACTTAGAATCCTCAAAAATATAGATCCTTCCCTTTATCTAAACTAGAGATTTCTAAATGAATTAAAATTCATTTAAATCCTCCTCCATCACCCTATAAATAACCAAGTATAGATCTTGGTTAGACTAATTAGAAATATTGAAAGCCATTCTTGCATCCATATACCAACCATATTAATCCTTCATACTCTCTTGTATCCACTCTAGCATCTAAGAAGCCATTAAATCATCTATCTTAAATCCACCATTATCAACTAATCTAACAAGCATGTCAAGAAGCATTGAAAAATTGGTTTGAAGATCTTGAAGAGAAGCCAAGAGGATCAAAGTGATGGTAAGAATCCATTCATAATTTTGATTGCTTCTATATTCTTTCTCTTTGATGTTTTTTTAAGTTTTGGGTTAGTTTTTATATTTTACGTATATTTAGATATATAATTTAAGTTTACATGCATACACAGGAATATTTTTCATTTGCAAATTAGATCATTTTAGGGCACTGGACACTTGTGTTATGACAACACACTTGAATCAATGTAGTTGTCTGAATAGGATGCAAGTGTTTGGGAAGTAGAAAATAAAGTACAAGTCCAAAAATTATAGAGATGGAAGATAAGTAAGTTTATAGAATTTTTGGAAATATACAAGGCTTGAGTCATAAAAAAATTGGTTAGACTAAGAGATAATCAATTATGCATAGATAAATAGTGTATGTGAGCCTTTTGGTAGGAGAAATGACTATAAGCTAAAGGAACATTCATGATATGTAATTGGTAAGTGTATAATACTGAGGTGCTATATAAGTCATAAATAATGTCCACAATATATCCCTAATGTGTGAGTAATGTCATGGTACATACATTCTCATTATCAACATTATTAATCATAAAACTATGTATAGAATGATGATCAAGGTATGTGTTAATAAATAATGAGAGGAGATCTAGATCATCATCCATTATTTCAATATCATTAAATTTAATATAATGTCCATGAACCATATGAGGTATATTTCATGTAAATGTGCCAATAATCCCATATAATGGATGCCCATAATATGGTGGAGGATATGCATTATATACAAATTTCATTTCTAGATTATTCTTAAAATGATTTTAAAATAGATCATTAAACATATTTTGGTTTTGATGGTCACTAGGTTATGAACCTGAGTCTTTTATATGAATATCAAATATATGTTGTTGATTATAAATAAGGTCTTGAATCTTGTGTTTAAAGGTATAACATCTAATTTTAGAATGCCTAACACCATGATGATAGTCACAATATGCATTAACATCATATCTTAGTAGTAGAGGTTGACTTGTATCATATTCTATAGGAAGATGGAGAGATATGAGATGACACTCCTTAATATCATTAAATAATGAATCTAGAGACTTAGGTAATCGTATAAATTTATTTTTAGGTCCATTAGTTAAGAGTATCTAATTAGGCTATTGTGACACTATATTAACCATTGTGGTTAATTATTTTTTAGGTTTCTATATGTTTTAACTTATATTTTGGTTTGATATGAAACTTGGTATTAGATGTATTCCATGTTTTTGATACATAATTAATCTTGTTAAATTCAATAAGTTTCATTTCAAAATCCTTGAAAATATGGCACAAGTCATCAAAATATTTAAATTTATTAAATACACTAGACTCATGTAATGGTGCAAGAAAACATTTCCAAAGGATGTCTTGAAGCTCTTTATCAACCATTAGATTGTCATTTGGGCTAACATTATTTTGTAACTCAAAACATATTCATCAATAGGCTCATTGTTTCTTTGTTTGATCTTATCAATTTATACATATGACATCTTTTCAGTGATGTTGATAGATAAATGTGTTAGGAACTAATCTGCTATAGACTTAAGTGTTTTCACTGATTTGACTGGTAATTCTTAAAACCATATTAATGTATAGTACTTTAGGATTATTTGAACTAATTTATTCAAAATTTTATCATTTTAAACATAATCAAGGCATGCTTCATAGAAAGAGTGAGTATGTTATTAAAGATCATCCTTGCCATCATAAAATGTGAACTTGGGTGAAACAAAACTATTCATAAAAGGGTGAAAATATATTTTAAGTGATAGAGAACTATGTAATACATCTTTTGAATCAATACCATGAGCTGATTTCAAAGAATTTTATTCAATATTAGTAACTTTAGCCTCCAAATATTGAATAACTTGGATAAGATTTTACATAATAGACTCATAGTAATTTAGATATGAGATTTGAAAAGTCACCAAAGGGGATACAAACACCACTTGTGATGATGAAGTCATTAGATCTAGTAATTGAGTTGAGGTATTAAATGTTCCAATGGAGGATGTATCAAGATTTGTACCATGTAAGGGTTCTCCATTATTGGATGTGGATGCACTATCCTTAACATGCTTATTGATTTATTATTATTTAACATGTAATAATGCATTAATTAATTATTGATTTGTATTTATATGGTTGATTAAGTATTATTTATCTTCCATTTATAAATAAATTTTTTAAGCACTTTCAATAGTTTCTAAATTTTAACAAAGATGTGAAATGTAATGAAAAATTCAAATCTACAAATTACTAAAATAAAAAACCCTAGTAGGATAGAAACCCTAGAGCAAGCTAGGATTTGGATGATAATACTTAGAGGTTTAGTTTACCAAAATGTTTAACCCATTTTTAAGATATTTGAGGGTTAAAGGGGTAGAATAGCCTAATCAAATGGATGAATATTACTATTATAAAGTAGAATAATTAAATTAATTTAGATAACAATATATTGAATCTAAAAAATTACCAAATATATTAGGTGCAATGCCAATTGATGTTTTGATATTTTTAACACAAATAATTGATAATACTTATCTTGTTTACACATGTGTAGGTAGATATGAGATCTATAAAGGAGAAATTAGAATACCAATGTTCAAGATTATGCTATCAAATTCTATAAATATTATTTCTAGAGGCCTGGACACTTATGTTGATACTTGTATCTATGAAGCAACACTTCTATCCTATACAAAATATTTAATATATTTAAAATGACTTCTTTTGATTATTAGGGTTTTTTTACTCTTTTTTGTTGATATATATGTATTTTTCACATGATATGTATGATTGTCTAAAACTCAAACCCTATTTATTCACCTTATGTTAGGTCACCTTAACAAAAATTGGTTATTGGGCTCACAAATTCAAGATGACCTCAAGGACCCCTTTATCAATGAAAATTACCTACATAGCCAATAATCTGAAGAGGGACTTAGACATATTTAGTTCTTTCCTAACTATTGTCTTATGTGTACATAATGGTGGAATATGATATATGTAGGGGCATATAATGATCTAAATTGTAACTTGACAAATACTACTCATGGGTTGTTATTTGAATTACTTAGACATGCAATATGAATGATATAGATAAATGGAAGAATAGGAAAATAGAACTCAATTATGTAATTAATTGATTCAGCTTAATAGGGGCTTGTCTGGTATTTATTAGATAGATAATGAATAAACATTGATTTATATTTACACCACACCTATTTAAAATATATCTTGAAAGGGTTAGATAAGAAAAATAGGCTGACAAATATGTTTCTAAATATTTTCAATTTGGATAACTCTTGAGGCACATAAACTTGACAAGTAAACTAGACACTAGCATCGACTAGTATCCCTCTATAAAATTCAATAGTGAAGTTTTGTAACCAAAAGTGAAGGATATAAATCATGTTTTAATATTTTTGTAGTGTAAAATTGATCTAGGTCATCATAATGAAAAGTTTGGTCCATAAAACAATTAGTTAGACACAATGAGATGGAAAATGTGAGCCTTTTAGCAACACAAGGGTCCAGAATTGAAAGGTAGAGCCCTAATTAGTATTTTATCAACTGTAGAAGACTAAAATGATATATATATATATATATATATATATATATATATATATATATATATATATATATATATACATAAAATAAAATTTTAATATTTGCATGTGTGTGAATTTAGATGATTGGTTGTGCATAATTTTACATAAATTATCCTCTCATTTTCATGTTTTGTAAGTCTTGAACTTATGTGTTGTCTCACCAAATTATGTATAGTCACAAACTTATGTGGTCTTAGGTATAATTAACTATTACTTTATTATGCTTATATATATGATATCTATCATGCATATTGTTATACTATGTTTGATTCCATGGTATATGCCACACATATTAACTGTGTTTTACTTTATTAGTGCCTATGTTTCCATGGTACCTACCATGCATCTATGGGGGCATGCTACTTATGTGTGTTCTCATTTTTATATCTAAAGGAACTAGAGGAATAATTTATGACATTTTGGAACATAATAATTGTTTACATATTGAATTTATTTAGGGGATATTTTACCCTCATAATTCATCCTTAAATGTTATTATATTTTCTAGAACATATTACACTATTACATGACAATTTTTATACAAAGTAGTTATTATTAAAGAATGACTAGATGCCAAGTCTATCCATACTATGTGAAATTTTACATGATTTACATGTGTTTTACCTTAATTTTTATATAGTGTGATATAATAATATAAAACTAGGCATTGATTCATATTATTTAATATGATTAAATTAAGCATATTTTCATTAACAATATATTATAGTTGAGTTACTACAATTTATTATTTAGGTAAATGACCTAAAAGATAGGGTAATTAACTTGTTTTGGGTCACTACAGGTATGTGACTATGAAAATGTCTCAAATTGACTCTAAAAAGGATTTATGATGATTCAGACCAGGAAATAGACTATGAAAGTAATCAAAACACCTATAATACTTCTTAGATACATGTGGAAACTAAATACATATGCCTTATACTAGATTCATCAAGAATACTTCCATTTATTTTTTAATAGTTTGGACCATTACACTTGTGTCTTTAAGTGATTTTTGTGTATTCGGATACCTTCAAACATATGCAAATGATTATGTTTTCTTTCTCTTTTTTGAAACCCTAGTTATCACCTTTGATATAAATTTGACATGTAAAATTAGGTTGGTGGGTTGGTTTGACCACCCCTCATTGGGTAACTCCAATACTTGTAGGAGGCCTCAAACTACATGTAGTTCTCCCACCTAGGTGTATTTTGTGTTGGGTAGTGTTATGATATGATATATTAAATCTAGTGTATGGATTTTTACAATTGAAATATTATTATTTTAACCTTGGAATAGTATTTAAGCATGGTTGGTGACTATTCATTTTGAGGTGTTTAAAATATGAAATATTTTGGGAGTTCCTCTCAATGTGAATATACATAATAAATGTTATATTTATAAGTGATATATAGGGATAGTCTTACCCTTGATATGTATAAATAAGGGACTCTTTATGTAATTTCACTCCAAACCAACATGCTAAACATATAGGATAATCTAAGGGAATAGTTTGAATTTATAATAGTAACTATTAGATATCCTGGATGGGTCTAGTTAATAAAACCAAATAAAATAAATGGAACTATCTTATTATGACTAGAGGTGTCCAAGAGACATGACACGATGATATAATATTAGGAGACAGTCTGAGTAAGTTTATAAATTATTCATGTAGAGACTATGGAAATATTATGTGTAAACAATAATAAATTGGTGAGGTCAAGGCCATAAAAAGGTGACTAACTAGGAGAAAATGTTGAAAAAATTCATATATGTATGAATAATTCATATATGTTAAGGATTGATAACAGACACACATTGTCAAGTGTCTAATACCAAATTTAAGGTTCCAAAATTTACCCATTTTATTCTAGTATCTAAAAATTCTAGATTGAATAGATAGAGTAGATACCTAGGTGTAACCTTGGTAGGTATACTCAAGTAAGTTTTGATTTTTTCACTTATTCCATGCAAAAAATACAATGAAACATGTATAAACTAGAGTCTGCATATGGTATAAAAAAATGAATTAAAAATTTGAACATATATAAAATTGAAATAATTATGAATGAATACCATATATGTACATAAACCAATTTCTTTCTAGATTCATTAGAGATTAGGGTGACTATTCCCCATGGATATGCAAGTGTGAAAACCATGGGTTGAGATAATCATGCATAAACCCTCACATGGAGACAAAGTAGTGATTAAACCACACTACTCATTATTATTTTTTTAAAAGGGACCTCAAACTATTTATAATAAATCTAAGTTTTGGTGCATCTAGTGTATCTAGTTAAAGGTTTTAGATAAATTGTTTAAGATAGATTTTAGATTTAATATAATTCTATTGTTATCTAGTGTATTGAGTAGATAAATATATAGAATATGTGGCATATTCTATGAATATGATGCTAATATGATAACAATTGTAATATAATTCATGTAATTTTATGTAAGATATAATGATATTTGTGAACCATGAATATATGTTGCACATATTTCCTCAATTTGATAACATGCGTAATATAAGTCATGTAATTGTATGAAATATGTGAGCTATGTCTCACATATGCCCCCAATATGTGCCAATTTGATGCATATATAAATATAATTGAACCAATATAAATTAAAAAATATGAGTTTTATGTCCCCAAAATCTAAGTATCAGTCTATATATGATGGCTTGAAATTTTATGAAAATCCCACTATGTGTGCTCCCCTTTTGAGGTGAGGGATTATCATGAAAATAAATCATCTCAATAGAAATAATCTATATGTATCATTTTATGTAAAAAGAGATGGAAACATGTAAATTATGTGTTAGTATGCTCATATTATGTAATCACAATAAGATTAGAATATTTGAGCATATATGAAACATGTATCATAAGACATAAAAATGTCATTTCTAGTATATATAACAATTAGGCACATAGAAATAACCATCATAATAATTATCATACAAGAAATGAGTAAAAACTATGCACAAGAGATGCATTACATGGGTCATGGCATGCAATAGAATTAGAATAGTATGTGATATGGATCACAATGCTACAATATCAATAATAAAATATAGATGCACACACTATCACACATAATTTTCATGGCCATGATGCATATAATAAATCATAGAACACACATAATAATAGTAAATTTCACACATAAAACAATCAATGTCATACATATTTTGACTCATGTGCAAATAGGTCAATTCCACATAGGGTACAAGCAATGTCACATATAGTAAGAGTTGCATAGTGTAAACTCAATAAGAAGAAATCAAAGAATGAGTCATGTAATGTCATGTAAAATAGAGAAAAAAGAAACATGCATAGAATAAGTAATTTTAAAATCCATAATCAAATAATGTCATAATAATAAATGGTAAAGTACAATATCCATAGAATGTATTTTTCAAAGTAGTATCCATAAGAGCAAGTCATGTGTATGCAATATAATTATCAAGATATGAGTAATGGAATGGTGATAGATAGATATAACCTAGGTAACTATGCTAAGATTTCCCCAGTGTAGGCATTCCCCTAATGAAGAAAGTGGTAGCCTTTGGACATAGGAATGTCCCCCTTATATGAATGTTCATGTAATATATGTAATTTTATGTCTTACATATCACTCATGTATACCTATGAAATTAATTTTTGTATACAAAAAATAATGTGGATATGTAATTTATCATGTAATGCTAAATAACATCTCCTAAGTATATAAATAGAAATATAAGTCATGCCCATTTCTTACTTCTTATTCTTTTATTATTATTATTATTATTATTATTATTATTATTATTATTATTATTATTATTATTATTATTATTATTATTATTATTATTTTGGATTTCTTTTAGAATTTTATAAATATGGCTAATGTTAATCAATGATCCCATCAATTGGATGAAAACATATAAGACTTGGATTAATTTGTATAAGTTTCACCTATTGTGGGTGAATATCAATAATTGTATTTATATTTGAGCTTAATAAATAATCTTGTGTTGTAACATGTCCATAATTTTTGTCATGAACCTATTAATAATGTGTAATCATAATAACATTAGTATCATATTGAATCCATCATATAGTATGAGATTATGCCTATGTTATCTATGTAACACATGGATTAGCCTATAAAATTAGCTTAAGACACATTAAAATATATATGTGTTGTGTAACTAGAGTATGCCTCTAATGTAATGGCTATTGAAGTACTAGTCTATAAATAAATTCAACTATATTTATCTAAAATTTATATGTAGTGTGAACCTAAATAAGTTGCACACTAGGCTGCACAATAGGAGGTTATTTTTACATAACTATTTTTGGTTGAATATGATACTCATATGGTATGCCTAGAATCATAATGACACTTACTATAGATATATTTTAAGTATATATGTATTGAAGATGTAATTTCATGTATATTATATATCCAGTCATGTTTGAAAAACATGTTAAATTCCCAATTCTAGGTGAAACTAATAATTCAGTAGAAACTTGTGTAGGTATGACCATAAAAGGTAATATAATGCTCCCAATTATTTAGTATTATATTTATGTCCAAAAAATTCCCTCTTTAAATTTTTTTTAATAAAAAAGTTATAATATGTATATCCAATACTAATAAGGAGTGTCATTGTGTAAACATTACCTCTTGAACCATTATCTACCATGATACTATGTATGGGTTGTGAATCAATATATACACACATGAATAATTGTGCATTAATAAAATAATAATTAGAAATCTCATTTTCCTCAAACGAAATATTATGTCCCTCTATATATGTACTTATAAGTGCAAAAATAATTCCATCTATATGATGAGCTTGAGTTTTAGATACATAAAATTAGGAGGATGACACACCTTATATCATATTCACTTCATGATTCACATTAGTTTTTTTTGCCACATGATTTAGAAATGGGTTAGATAATAATTTTAATTTTGAATTCCCATTGGGATGTGTCCTTGAATCATTCATATATATATATATATATATATATATATATATATATATATATATATATATATATATATATATATATATTATCATTTATTTCAATAATTTTATCATCAATTAGAACCTCTATTTTTTGTCGCAATGAAATGCATATATTTTTTAATGTCTTATGCATCTATGATAACCAAA
Source organism: Torreya grandis (assembly GCA_037957365.1). NCBI lineage: Eukaryota > Viridiplantae > Streptophyta > Pinopsida > Cupressales > Taxaceae > Torreya > Torreya grandis. The sequence continues at coordinate 4,387,678 of JARHVA010000675.1, read as the reverse complement.
ATATGTAATAATATTATCATCATCCATGTAACAACATATTCACATTAGCTTCATTTTTTGGAGGATAGATATTATTACTAATTCAAGTATATTTTTTAACACTTGATGAGATATTTTAGGTAACCCTAAAAAGTTCCTCCTTAGTAGAGTTGACAAGACAAATCAATTAGAAGTTTGTGATATTGCATTAACTATGCCATTTGAATCATCATCATCATCATCATCATCATCATTATTATTATTATTATTATTATTATTATTATTATTATTATTATTATTATTATTATATATTCGTTATAAATTTTTAATAATATATGTTATAGGATTAGGTGTATAACTAAGCTTATTCATAGCAATGACATTGACTTCACAATCCTTGAGGATGTTACGTAAGTCATTGAAGGATTAGAAACACTTGTACATAATTAAATCATGTATTGGATCTAGTAGTCTTTGTCTAAATATATATTTCATCTCATTACTAGCCATTAGATTGCTCATATTAAATATAATAGTCTTTGAATGTATCACATAATCACCGAGAGGCTCATTGGGTCCTTAATAAAGTCTTTCAATATGAACATAGCACATATTTTCATTTATTTTAATTAAAAAATGTATTAAAAAATAATATTTAAAAGGATTAAAGGCATGCATTAATTATAAAGGGATATTATAGAACCACTGTAAGACATTCCTTGATACTTCTTGGAAATAACTTATTCAATAACTCATCATTGGATGCATGATCCAAACATGTTACATGAAAGGATCTGATGTGTTAATCTAGATCACCTTTATAATAATAATGTAAGGATAGGTGCCAAAAATATTATAGGTTAAGGAAATAATTTAAATCATTTATCCAAAGGGATTGTTAAAATTCTTGAGAATCAACTGAATGGCTCACTCTAGCTGAGTTTTATTATAATTGAGATACATTAGCTTGAAGATCAATGATAATTTATAGAAGGGCATGAGCATTAGCAATAGTATATTATGTATATGTGACATGATTATCCATCATAGGAGACACATAATTATTTTGTGTAGGGAGATCCATATAAATATGAGCAAAGACTTGTCTTGCCCCCACACCATGGGTGGGCATCACATGTGTAACCATAGGTGATAACATAGTGATATTAGTAGTAGGATCATTTGTATAAACACAAATAATAAAGTGAGTGTCTATAAAACATAAATGAGTATTATTTAGGATCATGTGGTTTCATAAATGTGTAAACTTTAGCAATTTTTTAATTCTTAACCTTTAGGATTGTCTTTAAGACCTTATCCAAATCACGAGGTTGCATAAAAATTCATTCTTAAAATTGGGAAATAATTGTAAATTATGTAAGATCTACACCATTAAGTTCATAAAGATGTATTATGTAATGATATTCATTATTATGTTCATTTTCCTCTTTATAAATTATTTTAAGCTCAATAATATCATCATAAAAAAATATGTTGTTGTTTTATTATGTTTGGGAAACTAGGGTTTAATTTAAAAACAATAAAGGGCTAGATTAAGGGGTAAAATATATTCAAGTGTTGTAAAATATATATATTTATACCAATTTGAAAAAATTAATTAAATTAGGAAAAAAATGACTTATCTAGGAAAAATAGTCAGCTGTAGGTTCTGAAACAATCTAAAAATAGTCCAGAACAGTCAGGACTAAGGATTCATTTCTAGATCTACAACTCAAATTTATTCTAGATAAGAGCATCGAGTTTGGATAAAATCACCCATAACTATTATCTAAATAGGATCACCTATCACTATTGTCCAGATAGGATCATTCATCAGTATTGTCTAATTTTGGCATTATTGTCCATTTTGATTTTTGATTTTTTATTAAAGTGTGATATGATTTTGAGGTCCTATAAGTGTCTTTGTTTCTTTGAGATCACTTGTCTGTACCACTATATGACCTATTTTATTCTCAAACCCTAGGTCTATATACACACATGAAATAACAAAGATATCAAAAGCCAAAAGGGAAAAACTAGGTAGGAAAAGAATGATCACATGAACTAGAACCCCTGTTATCCTAATCATTGCCTACATTAACCCTCAAGATAAGGTCTAAAATCAAATTTAGTTCTCCCTTAGGGGATGTGCATAATTAATGCATATGGTGGATGCAAGAATGAACTTTAACCTAGGCCCTTCCTTGATCAAGAATGCAAATCTATGTGTGATGAAGAATTTTGAGTTATACTATTGATTAATTTTAATTTTTTAGTGTGCCAAAGTAGTAAGTGCTAGATATAAAATTCCTTGTGAAGTCATTTATATAGAAGACTCTTTATTTTAAATTTGAGATATTTATTCACACCATATGACATAAAAAATATAAAAAAAACTTAAGGGGGGATAAGAAGGGTTCAACACCCATTAAGCAAGAAAAAATGACTGTTGGACAATAGTGCCATGGAGGGTAGGAGCACCAGGAACTGTAGTCCACCAAAATTTTATTGTCTAGGACTCATAAAAATAGGTTGGGACTAACACATGCCAAGTCTGGGGGTCTCTAGGGGTATACATCAATTGATGGAGATAATATAAAGGTGATAAAAGTGAGAAATAAGACCATGGAAAGTAAAATAGAGACATGGCTAGAGTGAACAAGGATCGTATTCTCCAGTTGGAGTCTCCTATGAAGATGAATATGAAAAGACATGATATGTGTGGTTTCTTGATGGATTTGGGGTGCATACAATTTTAATTATATGTGTTTATTATTAATGTTTTCATCCATAAAAGAGAGAATTTGTATTTCATTTAATTTTTCCATTGTATATCACACACACACACAGGGTTAGTTTATATTATTTTTATTATGCTCAATTTTGTGAAAACTTACCCTATCACCTTTCCTTAGAAGGATAAGATAACTAGACTTTATAAATGGCATATAATACAATCATGAAAATAATCAAGAAGGCTAGATCCATATATATATATATATATATTCCTTATAAGGGGAACTCATAAATCAAATCTAAAAAAGAAATGAAAATATAAAAATTTGAATCACTAAAGATATTTAAACCCAAAGGGAAACTAGGGTTTTGCACTAAAAAAATGAAGGGGTCACCAATAGGTTTTTAACTTATTTTTTATTTAATGTGATTTGATAAGATAATAAAAAGAATTGTTTAGATTTGCATAAACAAAACATAGAAATAATAAAGTCAAATATGATAACATAGTAGAATATATTATGAAAATAATACATAGGTTATTATATAGCTATAGCTATAGAAAAAAATCTTCCTATTAAATAGGAAGCCACAATAAAAAATAACCCAATATTGGTCACGAGTGTAAAAAACTAAACACTAGCCTATAATAACCATTTTAACTATACAATAAATAGAAAATATTAAATAATAAATTACCTCAATGTAAATACTAAATCCTAACATTTCCCCCTTAGTGTTTACATGGGGAGAAAGTATGTCATGTGAATTTAAAAATAGAATCATGTGCCAATGCATACTTTTAGGTCTATATACTATTGTTTGAATCGTTTTGTCTAGATCTTGATGCACATGATCACTAATATATGAGAAAATATACTAAATTTATTCCATGTGAATGTATTCACTAGTTGATCATCTTCTAATGAAGTAAAAAAGTCAAAGAAAATCTATATCTAGAGGATTTTTGCAGTCAACTGCCCTCATGTACAACTATTTACATATTTCATGATATGTACATTCTCCTTTTCTCCAATTAAATAAGGGAATGATTACAAAATGTTATTCTTAACACACCATAAAATAATTGAAAAATAAAAATATTATGAGGACTAAATCCTCATTGTCTTCTTTTTTAGCCTTTATCCATATTTGTTTCTACCCAAACAAAAACATCATAGATAATCTTCATTGCCACTAAAAACTATCATTGGCTTTAGTTGATTTGGCACAAATTTTTGTGCCACTAATCTACGAGTGGCTTTTGAGAGGATGTTGAATGTCCTCCAGCCACCATTTTCTTCCATCTTCCAACATTAGTTACTTACTTAGTGAATATGGATTTGATGCTCAACTTCATATCAAAGGATAAATCTCCCCCATAATATGGACATCATGTACAAGAGATAATGTTTCTAGTTACAAAAATTTAGATAAAGACACTCTATTTACCATTGACTACTTCTGACAAAAAGGATAACCTTAATGAAATAACTATAACACTTAATATCAAAATCTAATTGAATATTGGATTTTAATATAGATTTTACTAATAAAATAACTTTTTAACTTAAAAAATATTATACCTATTAAACTTTTGACATAAACTATAAGACATTTTTGGATTTTTAACATATAGATTTTTGATATATTTACATTTAAAACTAAAACAAAATCATAATTATAAATACACTTTTTTATTTTTAATATTGACATTCAATAAAATATTAATGACTATATAAAACTAAATATGACTAAGCTAGATTTTGACATAATTGTTAAATATAAAAAATAAACCTTAAATAACTTAACCAATTATAGAATATTATTTTATGACACAAATTATAATGACCCAAAGATGTTATTAATAAATATTTTATCAATACAAATGACTTAAATTAAAATAAGACTATAAAAAGGACCAAAAACTATTAATAGACTATAAAATTCATAAGGACTCAAACTAAATAATAAATTTGACCATATTTAGGATTGATATGGAATGCACTTGATAAATGATGGGAAAGTGGCACTCTCAACATTTTATATGCTCTCATCTAAACATGTACAAGAATCATAAAAATCATAGTTTATGTGAGATAATTGCCAGTTAAATAACTCAAATCTCCAATGTTAATGTTCTAATCACTCCACTCATCCATTTGATATTGTCTACAATGAGTATAAATCCATATCACCCCCTAAATGTTGAAAATAGTGTATGGAATAGTTGAGGAAGAAGAATGGATCAAAACAAATCATAAGAAATTAGATTTTAAAGCTTTTATATGTACATCCAAAACTATAATGCATGCATGATGGATGGTTGAAATAGGTACTAGACTATAAGATTGTCATAATCCAATAAAACCCATTCATATTCTTTCACACTAATGTAATAGAATTGTCATTGATGTATATCTCTTTCTTTCAATATATTTCTCTCTCCACTAGCCACAATTAATGAAGTCCTTTAATGTAAAAAAACATAATGTAATGCACATATTTTATTTGTTCCTTCTCAGGGCCTTAAATGTGCCCAATTAATTTTTGCATTCAGAGAGGAAACCAAGGAATTGGTAAGGCCTCCTAGCATTAAATATATCATTTTACATAGGTAAATGGCTTTGATATCAGATAATAAGACAAGTTTAACTTAGCATACACTAAACATAGAAATAATGAAGTCAAATATGATAACACAATAGAATTATGTTATGTTCAACATATGAAAAAAATGCATAGGTTACTATATATCCATATCCATAGAAAAATAACTTCCCATTAAATAGGAAGCCACAATAAAAAAATAACCTAGTATTAATTATGGGTATAAAAAATTAACCACTAACCTATAATAACCATATTAACTATATGGTAAATAAAAAATAATAAATAGTAGTTTACCTCAATGTAAATACTAGATCCTAATAGATAAAACTAAAGACTGATTCAAAAACTTTAATATATGAATAAATTAAGCAAATAGAAATGTAACAATAGAGTATAGTTGAATTATTTAAATTTGATATTCATGGAAATGAACTATATAGAGTACTTACCTTATTTTAGGTCATTGACTATGTGCAAGTGTCAAATAATATCTATATAAGCTTTATGTTGGATCAAATCAAAAAATAGATTGTGAAAGTAATTTTGACACCTTTGGTACTTCTTGGATGTTTATGGTCACTATATGCATCTACCCTCTATTGAATTCATCTAAGAAACTAATGTTGATATGTAATAGTTTAATTCATTATGTCTATGTATACAAGTGGTTCATTTATATTCATATACATTCATATCTATGCAAGTGACTATATTTTCTTTCTATTTTCTATAAAATCCTTTTTTGTGTCTTTAGTATGAATTTGACCTATAAAATAGGGTTAGTGGGTTGGGTTGACCTGACCCCAAATGCCCCCCATTGGGTGATTGACTATTAACCTACATTATAATATTTCAATGAGGGATCAAAATGCATGTAGTTCTCCTAACTAGGTGTATTTTATGTCTAGTATTATTATTATATAATGTATTAAATCTTGGGTATATATTTCAACCCTATACTACCTATTATTTTAACCTTAAAATGATATTTATATTTGATTAATAACTTCTCCTTTTGATGGGTTTCAAAATTTGGAACTTTAAAAGAGTTCCTCTCACTATAGATATAGATAAAAGATGTTCTTTTGACGATTGATAAATATAGATAGGTTTAAAATTGATATGCATAAATAAAATAATCTTTGGATAATATTAAAAGATTTTCACCAGGCTAATTTTTTGTTAATGTATGATTTCTTTGTAGAAAATAGTCTAATTCAATATTCTTTAACTTTTATGATAAATAGGCTAAATTTAAATAATGGCCTTATCCATAATTTAAATAAAATATCATATGTGTTTTAAAAGGGAACATGTGGGTAAAATAGTCAAAGAAATTTTTGTTTAAAAGATATTCATTTAGAAGGAAGCCAAATCTATAATTAAATATATCCCATACTTAATTAAATATTTATAAATAAAAAGGAGGAGCCACAAGAATTTTGGAGGGATTATCTTATTTATAAGGCTAGCCCATGCTCAATTTAAACTTATATAATAATTAAAAGAAAATTTATGTGATCCCACATTGCTTTAAATATTTAAAAGAATATTCTTTTTTTATTTTTTAATATTTGAAAATGGTTGAAATTCAAGATTTTATAGGCTAAGTATGTATGGGAAACATGGAAAATATTGAAAAGGATTTATTGGGATTTATAATCTACAACATAAGATAACTTGTGATTTTTTTCATTCAATTCAATTTCACTTGGGTAATGGGTAGTTTAAAATTTTTGTATTTTTATTCATTTCTCTTCTCCAATTCCTTCATATATTGTAATTTCTCATTTTTAATGAGAGGATGATTTTTCTAGACTATTGGTCCACTGAATATGATAATTCAATTACAAACCCTTACTTTTATGTTTTATAATAAAAAATAGAGTTTTCTTATTAAGTGTAATGTGATTACACATATTGTTTACAAGTATAATAGTTATTGTGACCCTCATTTGTTATCTATTGGTTTTTATCTTATTGTTTAAACTTAGTTACACGTCCTTTGATTTCATTTTATTATGTTGTGTTAATTTAATATATTGTATATATATTTCATTGTGTTTAAATAGATAACGAATCCTCAATTTTTTATTGTAGCACACCACTATAATTTCATATTTAATTATCTCCCCTTTCCCCTCCAATTTTTATATTTTGGTAGATTAACATTAGGTTAGGAATCATAAATATGGATATGGAGGTTCCATACAAGGAAAAATCCTACATGGATAAGATATATCATGATATGTTTTATTTGTGAGCTACATTCAATCCAAAAAATTCCAAATAATGTTGACATGCCCTATGGGATGGAACTTTAGTTTGATATTAAAAATTTATGAAAATTTTCATGATTCATATTAAAATATGAAATTTTAGTGAGAGTTTGAGATTCATTTTATATTAAATAAATTAAAATAACCTTGTGATTCCATTGGTAAAATGAACTCATTTTGAGAATGGAATTAGATCCTTCACATTCAAAAATAAATTAGGGATTCTTCAAATAAATTTTCTTTTTAATTTTTTTTATTATATTGAAATCATGATGTAATTGTCAACCTAAGATATCATCCATTTCTATCGTGTATTTATGGGATCCAAATCCATATACAAAAATGGAATCTCATACCTAATTTATCTTTTAAAAATTATTCTCATGTTTAATGGAGATGGTTCTATTTTTCCTATAGACCATATCAGAAATGAGGAAAATCTATGTACAATCCATCATACCACAATTCTTGATGTATCCCTTGAAATACTTGCATCTTATGTCAAATTAAAAGGGAAAGAATAGTTTTTTCCATTGAATGTACAATATATTTCAATTTGAGATCAATTGTAAAAATGAATTCACAATTAGGTCAAGGATAATGCACAAGTTTTATCTTTGATATAACATCTCACAAAAATCAAAAGAGCATCCATGAAAGTCATATAAAATTTTAATATGTGATTGAGAATTAAATAGGAAGTAATACTTATATAATTATACCCCTACTAGGTTTAAAATTATATATTATTTAAAATATATTACTTCCAATATTTACCTCATGATTCAATCCTCATGAAGAGTTAATATTTCTTAGGATTTCTTATAAGCTGGTAAAATTTATCCCATATCCATAATTCACTTGTTTATTTATTTAATTTTTGTCCCTACTCCTCAAAAATATCATAAAGACACCCAAATCCGATTTAAAATCTCCAGGTCAATAGAAAAGATGAGAATCTTGGTATGGAAACTATCAAAATATTTATTAAATTTTAAGAATAAAGTACTATCCAAAGCCTTTAAGAACAATTAGTTATCCAAACCATACCAAGGATTTTATATTTAAGAAAGTAATAAGTCCCACCCAATCCATTAATTAAACCTCCTTCCACATGACAAAAAAAATCCACACATGATTCTTGTTTGTCAACTCAATCCCTTACCAAGCCTTAGTGAACCTAAAAATAATAATAAATAGGATAATGGTTGAAAACCCAACATATTTCCTTAATAGTGATAGATTGAATAATGGGGTTTTCTACTTATATGAAGAAATAAGAGACAACCTTATAAAGGCTAAAAAATAAATACCATAATTTATTGATTATGAGGAAGAGTGTATTCTCTAAAATGTTGAGCAAGCAGAAGAGATTGTAGCTGATATAAGACTTATTGTTTAACAAAATAATTCAAAAGATAAGAGAGATATTACCATTAATAGGTTAATTGAAAATTGATATTTATATTAGTTTCTAGATACAATGGGGGATCATGAAAATCAAACCCTATCTAGATTTGAGGATTTCACATGTTAACTAATTTTACAATAACTTATAGGTCTTGAGGAAAAAAATTATTATGCTAATAATGATGATCTATTCTCTATTTGTTTCCATGATTTTTATTATTTATGAAGACAAAAAAAATGAATATAAAAAGGAATAATAAAGATTTTATGAATATAGTGAAGGCCTTAGGATTTCAATCTAGAATGATCAAAGAGACATAATATGATAATAAATTGAAAAAATAAAATGATTTCTCTATTTTAAAAGATCAAGAGTACCAAAATGAACCTCTATTACACACCCAAATATAAAAACCCAATGTTTGGAATAAGTTAGTAAATATTTATTTCAAAATAGGATGCTTAATTAAGTTCTTGGAAACCATCAATGAGGAGAATCTAAAAAACAAAAATATCAGCTTGAACATCGATTTACATCATATCGTAGAGGTGCTAATTAATGATTAAACAAAATTTGATTGTAAATAAGGATGGCCCAAAAGGTTTTAAATTATATTATTTTCCTTATTTTCACACCTTCTTGATGCCTCAGATTTGGTACAATCACATAACATAATTATAAAATGCATTTAATTTTATCTTCCAATTAATGGATTTATTTAAAGCTCATTAGTGTTTTGTTAGATTAAGATTTCCCATTTTTCATGAAAATATTTTTTTCATCACTTTACATAGTCTTTTTTAAGTTATGCATGTGTCTTCCATTTTGTAAATAGTTTTGAGTAGGGATGTACGAAGAAAGATTGAGATAAATTATAAAAAAATATGAGTTTAATCTATTGAAATCAAGAGTAACTTTACCTAATTTTTTAAATAAAAATGATGGGCACTAATTTACAAAGGTATAAGCTTGTAGTATAGGGAATTTTCAAAGATGGATTAATTTAGAAAGGAAGAAAGTAAATAGAAATATTAAGCTAAGAACTCACATTCTATGTTAAATATATACAATAAATGAAGTTATCTAGTTGAAAAGGAAAAAATATGAGAATAATTTGAAATAAAATTTTGTGATTTTAAATAAAAATTGTTTCAGTCATAATTTTAAGGTAATTTTTAGAATCAAATTAATTTTGATATGGATATTCAAGTATAAAATTAAATTCTTAAATAAATTAATATTCAAGGGAGGATTATTCTATTGAATTTTCAAAGCCTCAAATAAAATGATAAGAGAATTTGAATTTCCATAATTCTCAATCCCATGTGAACAATGTTTGAAATGTTGTGTCTTTTTATTTTGAAGAAGGACTAAGAATATTTAACCATTAAATATTATTCATATCTAATGGTGTGAAATAAAGATGGGAATCTTGCTAAAGTTATATCTAAAAATCCCCTCCTACTGTCATATTGAAAAGGAAATCTTTCAATCCATTAATCTCATGAATTCAAATAAAATCATATGCCTTATAAAATTTAATGGGCAATGGGTTAAAATTCAATGATATATGGAAAATATGAATTATTTTATGAAGTAAGGTGGTCTTAGTCTATCATATCTATATGAAAATAAGAGTATAACCATTTTCTTACAAAATTAAAGAGTAGAGCCTCTGGTTTTAAACTTGATATGATTTATTAAATAATTGGATATTTAAAAATGGATAAAGGCTTAGAAAAAATTGTAATATATTTTGAGTTGGAAAATTAAAAGGTATAAGTGTCAACTCAAGATTATTTGAAATTTACAAATAAATCACCAAATTAAATCCCCTCCAGTACTTAAATATGAAGTGTTATCTCTCGTTGTTAGATTTACTTTTAAATGAAAAGGCTTAAATATAAAGAATTTTAAATTATTATTTCCCTTTAAAATGTTTTAAAATTAAAATATCTCCTCCATCTATCAGATCAAAGCTTGCAAGTCCAACCATTGATATTTAGAAGGATTTGAAACAAAATGGTAAAAATATAAGGCTCTTTTTAGTTTTTTAACTATTGATCTTTCCAAGATCCAATGACATGAGTTGATTTGAAGAATATTATTTCCACCACATATTAAAGGATCCTCCAATAATTAGATCAACATGATCCATCCATGTGCATATTTAACCATATGATTTTTCTAAGAATATCATAGTCTTTAGTTCGTACATCTAGCTTTCAAGAAAGCAAATGAATGAAACTTATCTCATTGATATTGGAAAAGGCAAGAAAATGAATATTTATAATTTAATCTAAAAAAATTGGACATAAAATGATTCAAATTTAGCATCTTTAAGGTAGTTTAGAGAGGATAAAATTTTCAAAAAATTGATTTCACGAATAATAAAATAAAGGTTTAATTTAAATTTCATGAGACAATTAAGAATTGATGGAAGGACTATATAGAAAAAAATGTTTTTATTGAATCATTTCTAAATGGATTTTATATTTTGAATTTGAAATTGTGTATGAAATTTTCCCTTAAAACCTCTAAAAATATTTAAACCTCTAAATATTAACCAAACTATGATTTATTTGTACAAAATATTATATCCCAAACATCATTAATTTTCATTATAAATTGTATACATTAAATATTTAAACTTAAATATTGGGCTTAACCATTATTTAAGTAAAATATCCCAAATGTTTTAAAATGGAAGATGCATGTAAAATGGTCAAAGGAATTTTATTTAAAAGATCACATTCAAAAGGAAACCCAATCTATATTCAAACTTATCCCATACTTAAATATTTGTAATGAAAAATGAGGGGATAAAATAATTTTGAAAGGCTCATTTTATTTAAAAGACTAGTCAATTATCAATAGAAACTTATATAATAATTCAAATAAACTACACATGATCCCACATTGATTTAAATATTTAAAAGAATCAACTTCTCTTATATTATTCATTATTTTAGTTGGATGAAATTCAAGACTTGAAAGCTAGGTATATATTGGAACATGGGAAAATTTATAAAATGATTCCATAGGAAATAATAAGCTATAATAAAGGAAAATTTATGATTATTTCATTCAATTACACTTTACTTGAGTCATGGTATAATAAAGGAAATTTTTTGATTGTTTCATTTAATTACATTTTACTTGAGTAATGGTAAACTAAAAATTGATTGATTTTACCTTTCTTTCTCTTCTCCTCTTTTTATATATATTTTAATTGTTCATTTTAAGTAAAGGGATGGTTTTCCTAGACTATTATTCCATTAAATTTGATAATTTATATTTAAACAATTTATTTTTTTGGGTAAGAAAATATATATCCCTCTTATTAAATTTAGTGTGATTGCACATATTACTACAAATATAATTATTATTATGACTCAGTTATTATATTGTTATTATAACTTAGTTGCTTGTTTCTATTTAAATTCATTTTATCAATTTGTGTGCATTTGAATTCCTACATACATATTGGATAATAATTATATAGCTATGGAATCTTCCATTTTCTTATTCTTGTACATCACCACCATTTTATATTTATTTATTCTCCTTCCCCTATAATTTTTTTGGTAGATTAAAATTAGAGTAAGAATCAAACCCAACCAGATTTGGAGGTTCTCTAAAAGGAGTAGTCACACATGAAGTAGATATCCCATGTTATTTTTTATTTTCAGGCTACATGAAATAATATAAAATCTAACATTAAAAAAAAAATTCCATCCAATTTGAAATGCAAAATGTAGAGGTTGGCCGAAAGGAAATTTTTTTATATGAAAAATAACTTGATGGAGAGTGTATAAGGGTTTGGCCAAGGCAAATGCATACATTAAATATAACTATCTGACTATGACCAAAGGTGTTTCAAAGATAGGAAATGATGGTATGAGATCATGATAGTTTTAGTAATATTATAAGTTATTTAGGCAAAGACTAGGGAAATATTTTGTGTGAAAAATGACAAATTCAAAAATCCGTGCCTATAGATAAAAGAATGGTTAGCAAAGAATGTGGACAATATTAATTATATACACACAAATCATGTATGTCAAGGATTGGTTAAAAAATTCACATAATAGGTTTAAATCACTCACCCTAAAATGGGGGAATAAGTATACTATAATAATTTTAGAATATCACCATAGTAGAAAAACTTGAAATGTTTTTAGAGCATCACCACAATAACAAAGCATGACTAGTTTTATAGTACTACCACAATATTGAAGTTTTTTTAAATATGAACACAAAATAAAATGTTTTTATAGTATTTACATATTATTTAATATCTATCTAATTCCAATATTAATAAATGGGTTGGTTTTTAACCCATTTTAGTTTTTTGGATGAAAATTAAAGGGTAGAATAGCCTATACATAATGATGAATAAAAACTATGTTAAAGTGGGTCAATTAATTGAGAACTTAGATATATGAATATTTTAAACTAAAATTCTAAGTTATGATAAATATATAAAGTACATTCACAATATTAATTTAATTTTATAAACACTCGGAAGAGATAAGGTTTAGATTGTCTATAAATGCATAGGCAAATATACGATATGCATAGGTGGAAATAGGCATGAACAAGATTAGGATCTAATCATCAAATTATAAAAATATTGACACTAGATGCCTAGACACTTACTTTAGCCTTGGGACACTTATATTGATATAGCTTCCCTAATGTAAATAGATCTATACATTATGTAATACATAGTGTAATGTGGAGTGACCACCTAGAGCTTTCTAATTTTTATATCACCTTTATGATAATGTATTTTATTTATGTGCATAAGATGTAGATGAATGTTTATTTATCACATCCAAAATCTTCACCTTAGTTATTTGTACCTTGTCAAAAATGGGTTATTGGGATCATTAATTCAAGTTGACCTCAAGGATCCCTTTATCAATGAGCGTAACCTACATATTCAATACTCTAAAGAGGACCTCTAACATATGTATTTCTCCCCTAATTATTTTATTATATGTGCACAATGGTGAAATATGTTATATTAAAGGGCATGTAATGATGTATCTTTTAAATTTTAAAAATAATTCTCATGGGATACTATTTTAATCCTTCAAACTTTTCATATGACTATTCCTATTCATACTACTATAGAAATAGGGAAGAATAGTGCATTTATGGGTAATTGAATATTGTTTTTCTAAATGTGTGTTTGGTACACTTTTTAATATATTTTGGTGATAATGAATAGTATTTTTTTATATTTATAAAACCTCTTTTGAAAATATTTCATAATAGGGTTAAATAAAAAAATAGGCTGACCTATACGATTTGAAATAGTAGACAAGTAGATGAATCTTGAAGTACATACACTAGATAAGAATTTGAACACTTATGTTGACACAAGTGTCCCTTTCTGCTATGGAAGTGCCCAATAGGATAGGAAGATAATGAGGATATAAAACTAATAATGAAATATGTATATCAATTTTTAAGCATTTTTTACTTTATAATAGACTTGACTCATCATCAATGATAATGTTAAACCAAAATATAAGCAATTTGGCATAATGAGATGATGAATGTGATCCTTTCAAAAACATTAAAGTCTAGAACTAAATGGTAGAGTCAGGATAGTTATTTTTCAATTATAAAATTCTTATATTCTATATGAATTATATTTTAGTATCTACGTCCCCCTAATATAGTTATGCATAAGGATGAAATTACTAGTTTAAAGGAAAGAGATGTTGACCTAGGTGTGTATAACACATATTGAATTTTATTTAGATAAATTTTAGTGTTTTTATGGTTTATGATATATAACCAAGGTCATATTATAGTATAAATCAATGAGTATATTCTAAAATTTTAAATAATTTAAATGATTAAATATAAAGAGAGCAAGGAAGGACTACATGTGTGTCTATGTAACTCTGTCTCCCTTTGGTACTTTGACTTGGTAAATATGATTAATTTTTAATCAATAGATATGATATAGGTTAAAAAATTAACCTTATATATTTGAAGGTAATTATACCCCCAATATGGTGTAAGGGCGAGTTGTGATATGACCATTGAGATCATTGAATCTAAATTGTACAACTCAAGTGACAATATAATAAAATCCAAGTTAGGTGGTATAACCAACTCAACCTATAAAATTTAATTAGTGTTAGGTCATTTAAGGTGTTTAATCTCAACTAAACTACTAAAATGAACCAACTAATATAGTCAAGAAAGGCTCAAAATATTGCTTGCTGGTGAAAATAATGCATCTTGGTATCTAATTTTTAATAAGATTAAATATGTATTCAAAATTTTTGGTTAATTTTCATGGTATATGATCCTATAATTTATATCAAGATGAATTATATAGTTAAATTTAATGTTTTATCTATAATTGTGTATAATATCTATCACAACTCTAAACAACTTTGTCCTAAATCTATAAAAAATGGTGTAATGTGTACAAGATTATGTCGAAAGTGTTTATATAAATCATGTAAATTTTATCAAATGTGTGTTTGTATAATCATGTATCTATAACATTCCCCCCTTTTGAGGTGAGGGGAATGGAATTTGGTAGCTACCTTAACTCAAAATGATAAGACAACTATATAATATGTATATGAATTATGTAGTATATAAGAGTAGCATGTATAAGTAGATATATATGAAGCTCACAATTTTTTATCACAAAAATCCCTAAGATACATTATATTTATCATGGAAAATTATAGAGTGTAATAGTATAAGATGAACAAATAATCAAGCACACACACAAGAGCACTCAATGTCACACAAAAAAGGGTCTAAGAGGACCAAAAATAAGTGGCATGTTCAAATATCACACTCTCAAAGGAATGACATGTTTAAATGTCCATATATCAAAGGAAATAAATATACAATGGCATAGGTGCCAAAAAATAATAAACATAATCAAATGTTCAATACGAAATATAATAACATACAAGAAAAAAACACTCAAGGAAATGATAATGTGAATAAATGAAGTATAAACAACCAATATAAGCATATCATAGTAGTACCTACATGTATGTATTAGTAAAAATTTTAATGTAATATAGCATATCAAGTACATTATGAAATATGTAGTCATTATTATAAGCATGTGTAAGTATTAGTATATAAGCTTAACATGATAATGTAAAAGTGATGATAAAAAAAATGTAACATGTATAAAATATGATCAAGGAAGTAAATTTCCCTAATGTATAGTTTCACATGAGAATAGGAAAGGTATAACATATCTATTTTTATGTATAATGTATCTGGTGCAATCCTTTATCACACTCAAGTAGGCAAGAAACATATGTGTATCTAGAAAATAAATGATATTATATCTACTAACATAACGTAAACAGAATAGATGCCAAGAAGCTAGTAAACATGTGAATGTTGAATATGTTTGTATTTTATTTACTATTTTATTTTTTTTAATTTTCAATAAATTTGGAAAGGAGAAAGGTATCACCTATGATACCATATAAGGGATGCTAATAGGAAGCTATAAACTTGGAATATAATACATCAAATTGGTGATATTGATAAGAGGCAAGTATGGATGTCATAATTATAATTGTAGAATTTTTGGTACTTTGTATATGTCTCATAAGACTCTATGGTCATGAATAAGTAATAAAATGAGTATTTATTCATAAAACCCATTATTTAGTGCTATGTGGTTTCCTCAATGTAACTATAATTGGAAAATGTTTATGTGTTTTTATAAATTGGGTAGACCCTGTAGGTGTAGATTAGGATTCCATGGAATCCACTTTGTATCTCTATTTTGAAAATCTCTCAATTATGGGACACCTAAAAATGGTATTGCCTAATGCTTACCCTTTTGTGTATGATTAAACTTAGCAAGTTTTATAATAAGCTATCTAAGAATAAGTTTTTCTTGTTCAAGTTAATGTTCATATGGAATTATGGAAAATATGAATACCTTGTTGGATGAATGTATTTAATATACCAATGCATTGTGGAAGGTACTACACGGATTTTTTGTATCTAATGTCATGCAAATAATATATCAAATACTCTTATATATGGTATAACTATAAATGTAGTAACCACATGGCTTGGACCAACTTATAAATGTAAATAAATTTCACCAATAACATGTTGTGATGTCCCATCAAATGCTTTGACAATTTTAATTAAATGTTATAAATCATCATGTGTATGTCTAAATCATGTAAGTAACACCATGGTACATATGTTCTCACTAGCACTGCTATCGATCATAAAACTATGTATAGGATGATGATCAAGGTATGCTAGAATTAGTAATGAATGAACATCTAAGTCATCATCCACAATTTCAATATCATCAAATGTAATGGAAGCGTACCATGCATGTATAAATACATATAATACAATCTATTAAGTTTCCATGATGTGATGGATGAGGATGTGAATTACATTTGAATTGCACTTCTAGATATTTTGTAGAATGACCTTGTAATATAATTTTAAATATCTTTTGGTTTTGATGGTCACTAGTTTGTGAACATGAATCCATTAGAGGATAATCAAAGGTAACCTACTGGTTATAAATAATATCAAGGATCTTATGTTTGAAGGTATAACATATTCTTATATAATGCCCAGAGACTTAGTGATATTCACAATATGGATTAGCATCATATCCTTTTCGTAGAGGTCAAATCTTATTGACCTTTATTGGAGGAGGGAGAGATATGAGATAAATATAGACAATATTCTTAAGTATTGAAGCTAGAGACTTAAGTATTCATGTAAATTATCTCTTAGGTGCATTGGATAATATGAGTTGATTAGGTTGGTGTGATATTGCATTAACCATTATGGTTGTTTCCTTTTTAGGTTTTATAAGTTTTACCTTGTAGCTTGGATTGATATGAAACTTGGTAGTATATTTAGTTAGTGTGTTTGTTACATACTTAATCTTGTTCAATGAAATAAGTTTCATTTCATAAGATTTTCAAAAAATATGGCATAAGTAATCAAAAGATCAAATATTTTTGAAAATAATAGAATCATGTAATGGTGAAATAAAACTTCACTTAAAGATCTCTTGAATATCTTTAGCTACCACTGGATTTGCCATTTTGGCCAACATTTTTTTTTTCCTAAAAAATATTCACTAATAGTTTCATTGGTTCCTTGTTTGACCATAGAAATTTGTGTATATGATGTATTCTTAGTGTTGTGTGCTAGAAACTAATCTTCTATAAGTTTGAATACTTTTACTAATTAGATTGGTAAGTCATAAAACCATATTAAAGAATAGTCCTTTAGGATTTGTGGAAATAATTTAGCCAAAATTTTATCATTTAAACCATAATCAAGGCATACTTCATAGAAATATTGAAGATGTTGTTTAGGACCACCGTCACCAAGGTAAAATTTAAAATTGGGTTAAAAAAATAGTTGGAAAAGGGTGAAAATATATCTCAGGTGCTTCAAAATTATGTAATACATCTTGTGAATAAATAAAATTAATTTATTTAAAATAATTTTGTTCAATGTTGTAAATTTTAGCTTCAAAAGCTTGAATAACTTGGAGAAGATTTTGTATAATAGATACATTCAGATTTAGATTTGATACTTGAGAAGTCAAAAAGGGGGATGAAAACACCACTTTTTTTTTATGTGGGTATTTAAAATAGCAATTGATCTAAATTATTAATTATTCCCATGGAGGATGCGGCAATATTTTGTCTATCTTCATGGAACAATAGGTTGAAAAAATAGCTCGTGCCACCACTAGATATAGTAGGCAATGTTTTACTCAAGGTAGGGGGATTGGAATGGACATGTTAGATTCATATAAATTATCCCATATATTTGTATCAAAATATATAAATGGTTATTCACTAACACCTTTTTTTAAATTTCCAATATAGCATTAAGGATCTAGTGGAGATCTTCAAGAATTTCATGAATGCACACTCAAAATAATGTAATAGATTTAAATTTTTATTGATATAATTGATCATGATTATTATTTTCATGTGTACTAAAAATGCATAAATTATCTTCAAATAAATCCAAACTCAAAACTCACCTTGAGACTACACAAGCTAAGTAGATTAATGTAATTAAATAACTGAAATAAGTCAAATATTTACCTTATCTTGTATAAAATACACTTTTAAATGAAGATGATTTTCCCCATTGACAATTTGAATTTTTTATTATTGATGATGGATTGCCTTTGTTGACTCATAATTTACACTTCCAATAATAGAGGATTTGATTGACTCAAGAAACAAATTGGCATGATAAATTTGATCAATGAAACTCTTGATTAAATCATGGATGAAGGGATGGTTTAAATAGAAAAAAGAGGGAGATTTTAAAAATAACTAAAAATTATTTGAAATTATATATAGATGAATATTCTATAAATTAAGGAGTTATGTATTTTATTAGAAGAGTATAAGTGTGATTAGAAGGAGGTTAAGTGATAATTAGGGACTAATATTGTAAGAAAGCCTAGTGGTAGGTAGATAGGGGTTAGGTGGGGTGATTTTTAAAAAAATAAAAAATTAACAAGACAAAATTATAATTAGTGACATGTTATTATAAGTATTATGACATGATTCATTGATATGAGAAGAGGAACAAGGTTAGTGAATCATGAGAGAAATGTAGGGAATGTGTTATATAAATGACTAGGAATATTAGTAAGATGAATTAGATGAAATTAATGATGAGAGGGAAGTGATAAAATTTAATTTTATAAGTTTTTCCCCTCTTTTAAATGGATTTGGGATTGGATGTAGTGGAAGAAGAAGTGTTATTTTAAATAATAAATACAATCATCGATGTTAGTAAATTAGGATGTATGATTTTCCCTTGAGGATACATGTGAAGAATAATGAGACACATGACCACTCAAAAAGAATAAAGGAGTGGAGGTATGGATATATATATATATATAAGATTCTAGGATAAAGACATGATATCGATGATGGATAATATGAAATTGACATGAGTAGTGAGATAAAAATTGATGATTCCCTAGGAAATACATGTATAGGGGAGAAAATGATAGTGTCACAATTAATGACATGTCTCAAATGGGAACTAACCATAATAGGAATACAAAAAACCAAAATATTAAGACATATCCTAGGTTAGGACACATTCCAAGAAGATCCATAGACCTAGATGATAAATTCCATGCTGGGAGAGCATCATGCCAAAATAAGATAATGATATGATAATATTAATGATGGATATAGCTCAAAGATTAAGTAAAGTGATAAGATGAATTAGATGATGGATAAGAAATGATTTGATTGAGTGACCAAAGGACCAATTGGGAAGACTTTTTTAGTATGGTTGAGTTAATTTTTGAAATTACATGTGTTTGAGTGTTACATAATCTTGAAATATCTTAGGCCAATGTATTTATTCCTAAGAATAGGAAATGGGTAGATGGAAAGGGTTGTTGCAAATATATTTATGGTATGATAATTATGAATGTGAGACAATGTTTTTTGTTGATGAGATATGACATTGATGATATCAACAATACCCCTAAAAAATACACATGTAAGGGAATGAGAGATGATCATGTCATAGTTTTAGACATGCCCCAAATTAGAACCAATAGTAATAAAAAGAGTTAAGAGGAGAGTTAATAACTTTTGACATATCTCAAGAAAGGAAACATGCCTAGGAGGGCTATGGGTCTCAAATTAATGATTTATGTGGACGAACATATCCCTAAATGATATATTAATCAATCATTGAGGATGGATTATAGATGGAATAAAATATGGATACACTAATTTGTCAAAACTAATAGATAGGTGTGGGTGATTGATAATAAGATTAGGTGAATTATTAAATTGATGATGATTTATTGATTTGATTGATGATAATGTAACTCATGGATTTGATAGATGTAATTTTTTATAATGGTAAAAAGGACTTGAGGAAAATAAAATGTGATGATGAATGATGGGGGTCAAAAGAGTGGTTGATGTGGTTCAAAATAAGTTAAAGGATGATAATGATGGATTGTTAGAGATGTTATTTATTAGATAAATGATGTGAATTATAATATATAAGTGATGATAGATAGATTAGACATTGTTATGGATGTTAGACAATAGGGATTGGATGATCCACTTAATGTTGGGACTAAGATGATAAGATAGATGAATTATGTCCATTATCAAACCATCATTTACTATAACAAGTATCATCATATTATATATTATCCTTTATAATTATAACACCAGGTAGTATGCACCATGATATATATATATATATATATATATATATATATATATATATATATATATATATGAACATGATGACATATTTCCAAATCACATGTTCCACTGATGAAAAATACTCAAAGAATAATAATAAGAGAAGACAAAATAAAATAAGACAAATTATGAGATAAAATATGAGGATAATAAATATGATAAAACAAAAGACATTAATAAAATACACAAGAAAATAACCATAGACAATACAAACAATTAGACAAAAATTTATACATGATAACAAACATAAGTCAAACTTTATCAAAGTACATATGTATCTATATGAGATGTATTTTTGGTTGTCTTATGAAAATCCTATGGGATGCGTGACTAGGTTATGAATTGATAAAGAGGATTTGATGTGATAAGGATATAAATAATTAGATAGGATATATTATAATTGGGACTTGTTAGGAAAAAATGGAAATCCATAAGGACTTGTTCAATTAGATAATTTTGAATACTTATTGTTCAATGAGTGGATAAGAGATAAGTGACTGGAGGGTATTAGTAATTAAATTAGACTAAGTTGGTTGTGATGTAAATAGGGCCAAGTATATGGATTAGGAGTTTTATGATAAAATGATGATTAAAAAATATAAGGAAATATTACAATTATGTGGATGAATTAAGAGAAGGGAAAAGACACCATAAAAAAAGATGACTTAGATGTTTTTTGGATTTTTAAATTTTATGATTATTAGGATTTTTTGAATATTTCAATTTTTAGGATTTTTGAGATATGTGTGTCCATATATAAAGGGGGTTAATATAAAATGGAAAACCAATCCTACTAACTAGGATGAGAAATGATGTCAGATGGAATGAATAAAGGATTTGGAGGATCTCTAGGGATTGAATCATGAGGGAACCCAATGTCTAGTCTCTCAAGTTCTTCTTGGAAGATATGCCAATGATGCTTATAGATTTTGTACTAAGAAATCTTCCACTCCCTTACAAATGTGAAGATAAGAAGAAAGGATGGACACAATAGGATAGGATGACAAAATATGGTGTAGGATGGATAAGGATGAATAATATGGGATAGGTAAGGAAGGTTGTAATGAGACATAAATGGGGTGAACAAGGTAGTGTAGGATATGATTATAGGAATAAATTAGAATCTACCATAAGTTTAAAGGTACTTGTGTAAAATATATTATTTTAACATGATGCTAGAGACCAATTTTCATCATGGTACTTTCCCAAGGCACCAAAAAACTAATTTTCACCATTGGATGAATGATTTCTTTTACTTTTATATCATCTCTATTTATTAATAAGTGTGCAAGATGGAGCGATGTGAAATATTTTTGATCTTCAACTAACACTTATTTTGGGTGTAAGTGATGGTAATACCATGTTTTTGATGATGAATGTATTGATGTCCTTGTGATCTTCATTAAATCATGAGTTATATCCCTCTAGATGTTTTGACCAGGTATCTTTGTATCCCTATGATAGATAATGTTTCTTGGTGAGGTAGTATATGGTAGGGGTTACATTATTTCTAGGATATGATGATAATGTATAGTACTTGATGGTGTGATAGCGGATGAAAAAGGACTAGTAGTTGTATAATCATTGGAGATGATCAATGTCCATGTTTGATTTGTGCCATATGACAAAATAATTTAAGAGATGAAAGACTATTAGAATGTTTTTTTATTTGATCCACTTAATTCAAGAATTATTGGCCATATTGACATTTTTTTGAAAATTTTATTTGATGATATGATTAGATTTTGATTTCCCTTAGTTCCTAATTTTGTGCTTCACCAGAGGAATTTGAATTTTGATTTAATATATGATTATTTTTAATTTGATGATCCCATAGCACCTATGATAAATTTTCAGTAAAGGAAGATTATTTTTGAGTGAGCTAAATATTTGAATTGGATTGATTTTGACTTCGATCAAAGGTGATTTCAAAATTATTTATGATTTTTTTAATAGGATCTTAGACCTTTATTGTTTTGGCAGATGTTATGTTGATTTAGTAAAAGTCTAATGATGTATGTTCCTATTTTTTCTCATGGAGGGACATGATAAATTGATAATCAATAGGAATAAAAGGGTTTATGATAGATGAAGGTAAGGGATATGGTGTGATGAGGTCAATCAGTGGTGGTGGGGCATCATGGTTCTCATATAGGTTCCTAAGAGACCCATTTTTAAAATAGGAAAAGATCTCCCCAATATCATCAAAAGGATCACAAAGGTTTTTTGTAGGACATCCATCTAAGGCAAGATAAAATCCATTATGACAATCATCAGTTGATAAATATAGTAATAAATTTGTTATGACTTCATCATCTTATCTAAAGTCAAAGGATATGCATTTTGAATAGTTGAAAATTCAATAGGAGGGATCCTTAAAAAGGTAGGTGTAGTTATGATCTATAAAATCGATCGAGCATGATTATTCTAAAAAGGAATTTGATTTAGTTGTTGGTGTTGAGCATGATCCTGATATAGAAAAGAGTGACATTGACTCTAATAATGACTCTAATGTAAATAATGTGATGCTACTAAAAGATATGTTTTGAATGAGGGCATAGATAGGGCCTATTATATGACATTATTTCCTAAAAGTACCTTCCATAATTTGTGTTTGGTAATGGAGGATGTAGGATGAAGGGATTTATAGAAATGGTGGACTTGTCTAAATGGGTGAAAAGAATATGATGGAAAAATAATGGTCTCATCAAATATAGACTCATGGAAGAAAGACTTATCATAGGGGGGAGGACTAGGTTCATCATAAATGGACTCATCATCGAAGAGGGATTTTCAAATATAGGTGGACCATGGAAGATGGGATCAATGTTTTAACCTTGGATTAGAAGTAGAAGAATTTGATCATGATCTTGACATATCCCTTATGCTTAACTTGTGGACAAGGATGCATCTAATTCATCCTTAATTTTGATGTCACCATTGTAAATGAGATCTTGTACAAATTTTTTAAAATTTAGGCATCGATTAGTATAATTCCACTGAGTTATATGATATTGACAAAAAATATTTTCTCTATATGAAGAGGTCTTAGGATTATTTGGATTAAAATGTTTTATGGGTAGCTAAACCATTATGTCAATGACTACCAGTTTGTTAAAGAGGGATTTTAGTGATATAAGAAGAGGAGTGTATTTCCTTTGTTTAATTTTTTCTTGGAAATGGAAGAATTTAAATTATATATTTTGGGTGGTAAGTTTTTAATATGGACTTCCCTTTTTTAGTATTAGGAGTATGAGTGGAGGAAGAAAGGTTTGATGGGGATTATGTAACACAAGGTCTAGAGGTAGAAAGAGTTGGATGGGTATGGTTTGGAGGTAATATTAGTTTGATATTGTCAAATCCTATAATAAGTGGGGTACCCATTTATATGAGATGCAAAAAGAGTACATCCTTATTGGAAAAGATATATTTTTATAATGACAAAACATCTAAATCTATTTTAGAGGCCATGGATCAAAGTGGGAAAAGAGATGGATGACATGACTCATCAACCTCAATTGGAAGGTATAAGGGATTAAAAAAAATCAAAGATATGAAAGTAGGATGATGGAACATACTTAGATCAAAGGCTTGATTCTAGTTGGATTTAAAGTTTGACTTGGTGATGTGAGATGAAATGTGATAAGATTGAGCCAATCAAATTAGGATGTGAGATAGATAAATGTTATAAAATTAGGATTGATTTTATGGTTAATGATTAATGGATAAGATAACACACTTGGGTTTGATATAGGGATAGGTTTGACTAAACAAAGAGATAAGACTAGGTTGTGAATGACCTTTTATGGGGTTTTGACTTGATTGGATAATTTAGACTAGCTCAAGAGTAAGATGATTTTCCTGAGGGATATTAGATGACCTATGTGATGAGATTAGATAGAGTGAATGAAAATATAAGAGTGGGTCTTGATTGGATTAATGATATCAAACCGTAATAGGTATATATGCAACCAAACATATGAGGGTGACCCTTATAGGATTATTGCCAATGTAAACCAAATTAAATGTATGATTACAAATTTTGATGGGTTTTAATATAGTTGGTTGATAGGTTTAGACTATAGATGATATTATTAGGTTATAAAAATGTAAATAATAATATTGAAATAAGACTTTTTTGGGGGTTGGTATAAGTATGATGGGATAAAGAGACAAAAAATATATGTTAGTACTATAAATGTTTAGTGAATATGATATAGGTGGATTATATGAAAGGAGACATAGGTTTGGATATAATTTAGGTGGACTATATGTTTTGATAATTATGAATGTCAATATATGACTAGGTATGACTCATATGTTGATTAGGTTCTAGTCCTTGAGTAAAATTGACTATAGTAGGGTATTCTACCCTAAAGTTGACATGATCATGATTGGGTTAGATGCATGATACATTTAGGATGACAGAGTGATAGGTGGTTTCCAAATGTAAACTAAGGGAAGGTTTCCCTACTAATAAATTTAAATAAGGGATTAAGACCAAGTCAAATTATGGACAAGGTGGATGGGGATAAAATAATGAGGGTGTAAAAATGACCAAGATGCATATAGGTCTTGGATGGGATTGAATAAAATTTACAAGTTTGAGAAAGTGAGATTAAGATGAATGATAATAAGAGATGATTAAAATTTGTTCTTAGACTAGGATAAGGGATGATATAGAAGGGTATGGACATGTGTGTGGTTTAATGTTGGGTTTTAACAAGGTGATGGGTTTTGACTTGTAGAAGAAAGAACAAGATATTGGATGGGTTTCAAGAGGGTATGACCTAAAATGTGATGTGGTTGTACTAGGATAGTGTAATGACCAAGGCAAGACCAAGGTGAGTGATGAGGTGTGACTAGGAAACTAAGGAAATCTAAGAATATATGACTGAGGATGTGTTTATAATTAATATAAGGTTTTTTATGAATGGTGATGGGATGATGGGATTTGACTAGGAGGTGTGTAGACTATATAAGGAAGGAGGACTATGTCTTGGATGGCTTTAACTAGGTGTAAATGGGGTAATGACTTGAGGTTTAGGTAAGACTAAGGAAATTGACAAGGTTAGAATAGAATAATTAAAATTATGGAAGGGATTAAACTTAGGATATGATATGACTAAGGTAAAAATAAAATATACTGATGGGATGATAGAGTATGAATAGGACATGATTAGGATAAGGGGAAGG
Organism: Torreya grandis; assembly: GCA_037957365.1. Lineage (NCBI taxonomy): Eukaryota > Viridiplantae > Streptophyta > Pinopsida > Cupressales > Taxaceae > Torreya > Torreya grandis. The sequence goes on along the minus strand of JARHVA010000675.1, from coordinate 4,361,171 downwards.
AAAGATGATAAAGCTAAAATAAGGACAAGAAATGATGATTATGGATATAATTAAAAGTAAGTAATTAATAATAAGGATATGATATGGGTGATTAAAGGTGATGATAGGAAAGACACATGATGATTATAGAAAATTATAGGATATGATAAAGGATGATGGGTGTAGACTAAAATAAGATAAGATGATGATAATGGATAAGTAATGATAAATTTGTGAAGAGGGGACTATGTTTGACTTAGGGGTTAAGTTTGTTTATGTTGGTCTATAAATTATGTAAATAGAATAGGTCTTAATAACATACAAAAATTAAATAAAGCCACAAACTTAATGCTAGTGACTGATACTAGTGTAAAACTTGACACCTAGCCCATTGAACATCTCATTAAGAGTGGTGTTAGATTGGTCTCCCAACCTTCAATCAAATTCTGATCATGGTGAGTGATCTCAAGGGATGATTTTGTCCCTTTCCCTAGATTCTTTTTATGGACAAAAGGCATTAAACTAGGTTTATACATGATCATTATGGGTTTCCCTAATATATGCTAGGTATGGTGGGGACCAATTCCATTGAGGGACTACCTAACCACCTATGTATTAGAGGTAAAATCACTCTTCACTCCACATAGCCATTTATAGGGAATTTTGATTGGCACCTAAAGATAATGCATCCTAATATTTATACTTTATTTGATCACAAAGTATGGTCTTGTGCATGGTGGTAAAATCCATGGTCACAATCCCCTTATGACTATGGTAAGTGTGTGGAGATCAATTCCGCATCATGTTACCCCTAGAAAGAAAAATGGGAAGGTTTTCTAGTTATTTTTTATCCCCCAGGAATCACCACTAAGGATGCAAGGATGAGAGAATACACAACCTTAGCCTTTAGGTTGACAATCAACAAATACAAATTGAGATGAAATTAAATCAAACAAAATAGATAATTTGATTAACCTAATTATTATGTGATATATACATAATATATACAATGGTTTAAAAATGCCAAAAATCTTCAAAAAATGTCTTGCAAGATAATGATTAGTAGTTTGATATTTATAAATTTGAGGGTGACCTATAAAAAAAATTGACACTTATACATTTTTTAAAAAAATTTAAATTTAGGATTTTTCAATGAAATTTACACATATGGTTTTTTATAAAAATAGTGAAAATGTTAAAAAATACAAAAAGAGGTTAGACCTAAAAGATAAGGGATTATAATAAGAACAATAAAAATTATATCAGACAAATTCACTTATGTGTAATCCAAATCCACTTCTATAACCTAAAAATATACTTATACAACCTAAAACAAAGCCACTAATCAAATAAACAAAACCATTAGTTATCTAAGTGAAGCACCTGGTCAACTGGGTGAAGCCATGGATTATAATTTTGATAAGCAGTGGATTTATCAAAATCCTACATAGACACAAATAAACACACAATAGAGCCAAAATAAACTTTAAAATAGTTATGCAGATTAACAATTGATTATCACATAGCAAGAATAGATTAGTTACAAAAAAATGCTTCAAAGTGAAATTATGGATATTGTACAAAAAAACCAATTCTATGATATACAAAGTCATGGTCAAGGTAAAAAATTACACTTATTTTGTATAATGTTAATGTTTTGGACTTAATTTTCACCCTTGGATGGGGTTCTTCAGGCCCCCTCCAACTAATCCACAAAATTGGAACAACCTCAGGCTATGGGTATCTTGTAGTGAAGTTGAACCTCTAGAGAAAGTCGACTTCCTCTTGGTAGATCATCTAGACTAATACTTCTAATTGGAAAAGGGACAAAGAAGGGGTATAGGGTTAATAAGAGAGATAAAAATGTGATGGAAAAAATTAAATGATAACTCACATAAGAATGAAATAAACATTGATTTAACATAAGACAATCCCTACTCACACAATCTCACAAACTAGCTAATTTGCATAAGTGTTTCATAAACTAAGATCACAAATCAATGAATGAAGTAAAGAGGAATTATAAGATTCACACCAAGCATCCATTAATGGTATAAAGAGATAAATTTCAGACCTGAAACTACCTTGAAATCACCTAAAAATAGGTAAGAAATAAGGACAATAGACATGGAAGAACACTTCACAATGACATCATGCACAAGCTTGTTAAGCATAATCCAGAGGGAAGATATAGGTAAAATTTATATTTATGTCTTCAATAGGTATTTTATATAATTTTTTTTATAGGTCACATCCTTCTCAAAAATGAGAGTCTCTTTGTCAAAAATGATTCCTCTTTTTAGGGGGAAGAAAAATGGGAGATATAAGAGAAAGGGAGAAGAGAAAGAGAAGTAAGCAAACTATAAATCAATAAATGAGATCCAACTACTTTCAAGGAATATCAACCACATTTTTATCAATTAGAATTTATTATTTCTCAACAAATTAACCTTCATTAGCTCCAAATAGTTTGCAATCCCTCTCATTGCCGTAGAAACACACTAGAATACAAGAACTTGTTGAGGATGATGAGTTATGATCTATTGAAAAAGAACAGTCTCCAAAGACTTTTAAAATTTCATTAAATGTTACACTTTCCTTTATCAACCTAAAAACTCTCCATATTATTAATTATATTACATGACCATGATTCATATTGATATGTTCTTTACGTTATCTAGTGTCCCTTTTGATACTCCTTTAATGATCATAACACTACCCCTACTCCAAACCCTGAACATAGGTCCACTATAGATGAAAACCAATCCCCTTATTGGTTTTCATGTATTCAAAACCTAAATGAAGATATATAGGCTAATTAGTCTCTTTATCATGATCAAGATATAAATTCAAAACCCAAGATAGACTTCACAAGCTGACTGAGTAAACCTTTGCATAACACTAAGCTTTAATGGCATCATATGAATTTGTAGTGTTTACTTTGATAACATAGATCATATTTTTTTCTCATATACATACACACAATCTTGGGTGGAAAAATATTTTGATCTGACATGTCTGCCTATGTGGCATTTCCTTGCCATGCTATCTATTTCATTTTAAAACCTAAAAGTTATTGATTTGGACACATGTCATCAACCTATGCCCCCTAAAACTTGATAAAATTTTCTATGTTTATATCCTTGAGAGTATCCTAGATTTTACCTTCTACATTTTCCATTTATCTTTGATTTTACCTTTTATATCATACCACCTAGAAGCCCTACATTGATATTTGATCCCAACTTTTGAGATTGAGCTACTTAGCAGCCTCACATGCAATGTAGGTTCATTAACTTTTTTACCTTGATTTTCATCATTGATCTTATCTTTAAAAATAGAATGCACACCATATATCTTTGATATTATAGATCAAACATGATCAATTGATTAATATAATCAAATGTGATATATCAATTTACTTGGGAGTCATCTTGATCGAGACACTTAACACCATCATGTTCATTCTTAGGATCCTATGATCTTTTAAACTTGTGATTTCCATTAGATCTTTGATGCATAATTAAACATTCATCATAGATATATTTTGACTTATTAACCTTACTCTTAAACATAGATCATCGATTGGGATTTATATGTAAGGATACACATCATCAATCTTAATCTAGGATCTTTTGAATTATTGACCTCATGAGATCACCCACGTATAATTAATCCTTGATTTTGGCCTCTAAGATTGTGAAAATTATTGACCTTGCATTCAAATTGAAACTTGTTGAGGATTGTTTAATCTAAATGGCTATTTCCTATGGCTATAATTTGACATCGCCCAACATGTCCCACATTGCTAGATTAGTTTTGAAGGCTTATATCTAGGATAGGAAACACACCAAGACACCAAAATTACATGGGATATTAATGGAATTAAATACATAATTTTCATGTAATTATTCAACTTTGTTTGAATTCCCAAGTATATTTATTAAATTCATAATCAAATTGACCTCTTCATTCCTACATGACATGTTAAGATAGTCTAGTTCCTTAAAATTAGCAAATTCACACTTCAAGATTTTTTAAGGTGTTTTAAAAGATTAAAAGTGACAAAGTGATAAGATCATGAATTCTATCTTCTCATTTCACCATCAGATCACTCACTCACCAGAACTCTGATCAACTTGTCACACCATATCCAAGAAAAAGTTTCTTATGTAGGCTAATTTCAGCCAATAGTTAAAATTTATTTTGTTATGATGCAAAAAATATCATTAGGTTATACACAAGAAGCAAAAAACAAGCCTATAAAGACAAATAACTATTTTATAATAGTTAATTAAATTTTAAAAAATGATAAGTTATATGATAGAGATTAAAATATTTTTGTAAACTTATCCAAAACTAGAGGACAAAAACACTAGTCATCACATTTAATGTCAACAAAAACACTATTTATGAAGCTAACCTAGTAGTGTATTTATGAGAACCAACCCAAAAGATTAAAATTAATAAATAAAAAACTACTTTCACACATAACAAAATCATTTTTTAAGTTAAAAAAATTACTTATCTTGATAGGATGATATCAAAAAAATTTAATATATTTTTAAAAAAATCACAAAATCATGATTATTGTAAACAAAATCACTTCTTAAGTTAAAAATATCACTATTTTAAAAATGGAATAGTCATAATTTTGTTAATATTTAAACTTAATAAGAAAAATCTAAATATTATATACAATTTAATCAAATAGTTATAGATGAAACCATAGTGGCCAATAATAAAATTGATTCTACAAATTGCATTTACATAGGCCAAAATTTGTTCTTGTAGATGTAAATTTTCATGAAAAATCAATCTTGGGGATACCTAATCTTCTCCAAAGGGTACCCATAAGCCTTCTAAATTATAACAAACACTCAATCAAGAGTTATAGGGATTCTCCCACTATGGTTAACAAAATGTATTGGCATGAATTTGGATACATGGATTCAAAATGCATATAGTGTATTCAAATCAATAAAAACTCAAAAGTAACCTTGAGACTAAGTAAGTTAAGTATATTAATGCAATTAAACAACAAAAATAAGACCAAAATTTACCTCAGTATTTCAAAAAATACACTTTAAAATTAAGATGATGTGCCCCAATGACATGTTTAATATTTGATTCTTGATATTGGATTGCACTTGTTGACTCATAATTTATACTTGTATTAATAGAGGATTTTATATACTAAAGATGAAAATTAGCATGATATATTTGATCAATGGAGTGATTTATTTAATCATTAAGAAATGGATAGTTTAAATAGAAAATAGAGGGAGATTTAAAAAAAATTAAAAACTATTTAAAAGACTCTAGAGAGGAAGGAGAGTTATATATTCTATTAGAAGAGTCTATGTGTGATTAGAAGGAGTTTAGGTGATAATTACGGACTAGGCATGTAGGAAATACTAGTGGTAGGTAAATGGTGCAATTTTAAATTACCAAATATTAGATAAAACAAAATTAGTAGTGAATGACATGTTTTTATTAATGGTAAAAGTAGGTTGTTAAAGGAGACCCAACCTAATATAAACTACAAATTTTAAAGGTTTAAAAACCAAAAGTAAGTATAAAATCTTGTTGAAAGACAAAAAAAAAGAGTACTAATACTACTTACAATAAAATGATAACCAAAACATAATAGAAAGACACTAGTAAACAAAACTATAACTTGGGCACTTTCACCCTTAAATTACATAATTCCAATTTTTATTCATGTTAGCTATCATTGTATCCATTATCTAAAGTGTTGTGGATCCTGAGTCTCATCTACCATTCCCTTATTATTTGTTCTGCCATGCTCCATAACTTCATTCTTCTTTTTATGCACCAATATTAAATATTCCGTGTTTTGAAGACAATTTTTCATAGAAATAATAGGTATGTTTATGGATTTTGGGTATAATTCCATGGAAATTTATTCTAATGCAAACGTATTATGAAAATAACATGTATACATTATTTTCATAACATGTACATGTTATTTAAATTTAGGCTTAGAACCACATAACATAGGAATGCATACATGTTATTAGGAATGTGTATGTGTTATTAGTAATGCATACACATTATAATGAATTTTTACAATTTAATATTTTTTTTCATCCAAAAACACAATAACATGTACATGAAGGTAATATTTACTTGAAGCCAATATCTACTAAAATAAATGTTAAGTATAAAAGGAATATAGTTGTAAAAATATAAATGTAAACTTATATTTAACATTTATTTTACTAAATATCAACTTCAAGTAACAATACCTTCATGTACATGTTATTATACTTTTAGGTGCAAAATAATAGGAACACATATGAATTAATCATAATGCATACACATTCCTCATAACATGTATGCATTCCTAAAAATGCATACATGTTACTAGTAATATAAATGTAACAATATAAATATAACCTTATAATTTAAATTAATTTTAGTAAATATAATATATTAGGGTCTCTCTACATCTAATATAATTGGTCTCATAGTTTAATTCCTTGTGATATGGATAATAATTTTTCAAAATCCAATTTGTTCAATAATTAGGCATTTTCAAGGTCGTAGTATTGAATATATGGATTTGAGGGCATAAATTTTTCAATTGATGTCCATTTTTTGTAAATATATAATCATTTTTTATGTTGTTGTGCCTTTCAAATTGATTTCTACAATTTCTAGGAGTCTTAAGTTTCTCAAAAATGATGTATGGAAACCACTTACTTTAAACTTGATCCAAAGTGTGGTTATTTGGGTAGAATAGGTGACATTGGTGACCTACACACATCAAATAACTAGTTTTCATTAATTTCAATTGTTAATCATCCCTAACTCATCCTTGATCACTTCATATTCATCCTTCATCACCATTAATCACTCTCTCAACATTCCTCATTGTCCCTAATCACTCCCTCATTGACCCTCACTATTATAAGTCACATTTAATCACCCTCTTATCATCCCTAATTAATACCTCATTAACCATCACTATACCTTATCATCCCTAATCACTCCCTCTCTATCCCTCATTATCCCTAATCAATCCCTCATTGACCCTCACCATCCCTCATCATTTGAAATCACTCCCTCATCATCATTAATCATTTCATCATTAAATTTCACCATCCCTCATCATCCCTAATCACTCCCTCATCATCCTTCATCATCCTTAATGACTCCATTATTGACCCTCACTTTTACTCATCATTTATAATCATTCCCTCATCACCCCTAATCACTTTATCATTGACCTTTACCATCTCTCATCATCCCTAAGCATTGCTTCATCTCTCTAATCACTCCTTCCTCATCCCTCATCACCCTTAATAACTCCCTCATTAAAATTTACCATCCATCATCATCCATAATCAATCTCTCATCCTCCCTAATATTACCTTATTAACCCTCACTATCCTTCATCATCAATAATGACTCCCTCATCATCTCTACTCAATCCCTCATCATCCTTCCTCATCCTTAATCACTCAATCTAATACCTTGATGGTGGGTATAATAGATTAATTTTTTAATATCTTATTCTTGATATGTTCTTAATACTAAGGCCTTTGGGTATTTGTTAGTCAGCAAAATTGAGCAAGGTATTATTAAAGGTATCACTCTTCATAATATAAAGAATTAATGTTAGTAATGGATTAAAAATTCTATTTTGCAAGTGTTTTTTAGATGTTATATATGTGATACATATATAGTTTGTATTTTTAAACATTTATGTAATTATGAAATAAAAATAGAAGTTTGAATAATTTCCTATGATGAATTAGGAAGATAAATGAAGAGATGAGAATCCAAAGTTTCCTATTAAATGTATAATCATGTAACACTCATATGAATATAAGTTAGTTATTGTTTTTTTTATTTTGATGTGATGAATTTTTGGAATCAAGATCTCTTACAAAAATAAGTATCCTTGGCCTTATCACTTTGCTATAACTAATTGTATGAATAAATATTTTTTTCTAAGTTATACATGGTTCTCTTTGAAATTATTCTTATCTTTTTGAATTATGAATTTTAATCACTCCATTTTAGGTAGATAATTAGAATAAATACAAGTTACAAAATTTTAACCATCAATTATCATGTATGGATCATTCCCTATCTTACGAGCCTCATAGTAACTTGTAGACTAAAATAATAACATATCTTAATGATGATTTATAGGGACCAATTCTAACATTGGTTAAAATAATAGGATGTGTAAGGTGTTAATAGGGTGTTTAGGTCAAAGATACCTTGAAAGATGGTTTAAAGATAGGATACACAAGTTCACCGAGGAAAATTCTATTAGAATAGGATTTCATGCATAATAAATTATTATCACTCATATATATGGTGATATTTGTGAGACTTTTGGGTGTAAATTTTTGGATTGTTAGTGGCATGGTTTTAAAGGCTTATTAAATATTTTTTTTAACCTTTCATAATGAAAAACTTATAATGGAATGAAGTGAAGTTGTAAATATTGTGAAATATATAGAATGGACACATCTTCAAAATAATAAAATATGTTTATTGAGTAAAAACTTTAGATTACAAGAACCTCATGTTAGTATAAATATTTGAATATGTGGCATGAAAAAAGAAAGGAAGGTAATGATTTAGGAATTATTCAATTATTGTCTTTTTATTTTTCTACAAAACACACTATTTAGATCCTTTAATGATGTCTAAAGGATGATCGTATTTAATTCCTTTAATATGTATGTCAAATTATAATATCAAGTATTCCTACATCAATTGAAACATTTATGTAAGGTTGGTTAGGCACACTATAAAGTCTTAAGACCTATTGAAAAAATTAAAAATATGTGATATAACAAAATTTTACTTCTTAGGTATAAATACTCTATGAAAAATCTTGGGGGTGAATTTAAGTTGATGGATAATGGATACATATTTATTTTTTAGATAGGTACCTTTTGTAATTACAAGGATCACCTATTTATTAATTACATTTATGTAGATTTATATGGGTACTTTATCATAATATAGATTTTTATCCTATGGATATAATTTTAATTGGATTTGAAAAAAGCATTATGAAACCCATGGACAACACTAGGTTATAGGGTAATTGGGTTGAAAGGGGAAAATCCTATAAATTTGAATAAAAAATGGTTTATCTGAATAAACTAACATGATCTACTAGGTTTTGTATATCATAATATAAAATGAGTTTAATTTTTAGTAAATTATTATATTTTTCATTAAATTGGTGGTTAAAATGGATAGAGGTATTTTTTTTGGGTTTAACAATGCTAGGAGATACAAGTAGAGAGTTGAGTGCTAACATAAAATATAAAACATAGTGATCAAAATGACATGGAGGCAAATTTAAAACATAAATATCTAGCACCTAAAAAAAATATGGGCATATTATAAATTATGTAATTCAAAATTTAAGATCAACCAAAAAAGAGAAGTAAAACCACCATAGCACCAAAAATGGGTAGTAAATATGAGGATCACCAAGATATGTGTTTTATTGAAACCAATAAATTGATTTCCATATGAGGATATTTTATGATATAAATAATTACATTGAAGTCATTATATTTTTATGTCTATTTATTGATTCATCATACTAGAGAGTGGAAAATAATTTTTAAATGATTATAACAAGTAATCCAAGATTGGAAAGTGGTGCTCAATTCATAAATTCCATAGTCAATCCAATGAAGAGTGTCACACTATGATCTTTCTATTTACACAAATCAAGGAAGTATGTAAAATTTATCTAGCACTATAAAAATGTAATTAAATAATATATTATGAACCCCATGATATGGTTGGTACTAAAAATATCTCTACTTCCCCCAACAATAAATTATATGAATTAAAAATATTATTTCATTAGCAAATTTAGATTAATGTTTAACCATTACACCTCATCATTTCTGATGGAAGTTTTAAGAATTTGATTTATCCTAAATAATATTTTCAAAAATTTCACTTGAAAGTGATTCATCATCCATAACCATATGTTAGTATATGGTCTAGTGTAGGCCTTGAGAAATAGATCACCTAGTAGTGTCACTTGGTGTACAAAATCAAACCTTTCAAATATGAAATCCTTTGTGACATATCATTATTAGAGTTATATGATATTTTACATGTGGTCAAACATATTTTTTACCATTGACATGTATTATATTAATTAAATCCTTTAAATGTTATGATAGATTGTCATGATCTGAAATACTATATATCATAGTTAGTTCATAGACTTTCAATCATTAGTGCTAGAAAGTACAACAATATTTTTAGTTATAGTAATAATTATACTCTTGATGGTAAGAATTAAAATTAATAAATCCTTATGGCACAATTTTATAGTGTTTTTTATCTAATAATAATAAAAAATAAAATAATTGAGATATAAACTAGATGAACACAAGGATATCTTTCACTCACATAAATAAGTTCCTATATACTGTACACTAAATAATAGTATTGATTTAATACTTTAACTACCTCTACCTCAAACCAATTTATACAAAATACCATTTTTAGATCATTAATAAATCAAGTGTTAGATCCATGAAATCATGTATAATGCACATATCATGCCCAAATCATTGCCTTACATAAGCCCAATTGTGTTTGCAAAAAAGATGAATAAGACATGATGTTGGGAATCAACTAAAAATATTATCAAGATAAAGTGAAGAAATATTATACTCATATAAATATTAAGGCATTTTTATGCCATATATATGGGGTATAAGTCTTTTCCAAAATTTATCTTAAGTTTGGGTATCATCATATTCATGTTGAGTTATAGACATTTGGAATATAGTCTCAAAAACAAAGGAAGGATTTCTTAAGTAGTTGGTTATGTCTTTTATGTTAAATCATGTTGATAATCAATTTATTGAAATTATGAATGACATATTTAGGTGATTTAAATATGTCATTTTTTTAATCTACCTTTATGATATCCTAATTTTTAGAAAACATGGGATGGACATCTACACCATGTTGAACTACATGGTGAACTAGTGTTTAACATTTTGTACAATTAATTTTTTTATGGTAATATGAATAAATGTTCATTTTTGATGTAATATATACAATATTTAGGATATATTACACACACAAAGAGTGGATGTGTGAACTTGACTATTCAAGTCATAAAATAATGGGAATCACAAATAAATTTACATAGATTCAAATATTCTTAGAGTTAGAAAATTATACAATATATTTTGGTTTAATTTTTATCCTTTTAACCAAGAAACCAAAGGTGGAACAAAATAAATTTTCATATAGTCATTTTTGAAATAAAGAGAATTTGATGAACTAAAATTTAAACTCTATTTTGTGATAGTACTTATGTTACTTGACTATAAATTTGTAAGATCGTGTTGTTCATTCAGTAATAAAATTGACCATCACAAATGGTCATTGACAACACACCAAGTCCTAAAAAAGAGTTAATTTATATTTTAATGGATTAAACAATATATCATTAGAATTAAAGATATCTTTAGAGTATATACTTACATCAAATGATAATGGAGTGATTAAGGATGAGGAAAGTGTGATTAGGGATTATGAAGGATGAGGAGGGAGTGATTAGGTATGGTGAGGGATGGTGATGATCAATGAAGGAGTGATTAGGGATGATAAGGGAGTGACTAAAAATGATGAAGGATAATGAAAATGAGGGAGTGATTAAGGATGAGGAGGGATGAGGAGGGAGTGATTAAGGATAATGATGAATGAAGAGAAAGAGATTAGTGATGAGGAAATAATTATTAAAGATGATGAGGGAGTAGGAGGGAGTGATCAAGGATGATTAAAGATATTTAGGTTCTTTGGAGAAGTGATTAGGGATGTTAAGGGAGTGATTATAGATGACTAAAGATAATGAGGGTCAATGAGGGAGTGATTAGGGACAATGGTGAATGATGATGGAAGGATGATGAGCAAGTGAAATTAACACAAAGTGGTAATTTTATGTGTGTAGGTAGTCAATGTGACCTATGTTACCCCAGTCACATGACTTTGGATCAAGTTCATACTGAGTGGTTTGAAAACTTCAATTTTGAGAAACTTAAGACTCCTAAAAATGTTAGTAAATAGTCTATAAGGCATAAAAACATTAAAATTACTATATGTTTACCAAAAATGGACATCAATTACAGAATTTATGACCTAAAATCCATAGGTATAATATTAAGACCCTAAAAATGCCTAAGTATTGACCAGATTAGATTTTGAAAAACTCTTTTCCACATCGTAAGGCATGCATCTATGAGACCAATTTTATAGATATAGAGTGACCCTAATTTATTATATTTACCCTAATTAATATAAATTTAAACTTATACTTAACATTTATTTTATTAAATATCAACTTCAATTAACTATTACCTTCATTTACATGTTCTTGTGCTTTTGGGTGAAAAATAATAGGAAAATATGCACATTCCTCATTAAGTGTATGCATTCATAATAACATGTACATGTTACTAGTGATGCATACACATTCCTAGTAACACATACACATTATATCACATATTCATTACTAAAATATAAATTCAAAAAATCAAGCCTTTTGGCTCAGAAATAGCTTGGATACTCAAGACAAAGGCTTGGACCTATTAATCTATAGTTGAGTCCAAGTTCTTTGATAGAAAAAAAAAATTAAAATTACATCACAAAATATATTATGGATTTCAAAAACAAAATTCAAAAAATTATTATCATGAAAATGAGCACACTATCCTCTTTCTAAATATATGATTTTTATATTTTTTTGACTATTTTAAGGGTTCAAACTATGTTGATTTCCAACCATACCTTTTTTAGGCCACTACATGTCATAAACATACATGACTATTCTTATTTATGTAATGTTTATTTATATAATCCAAGTGAAACAAATTATATGACCGCAAACTAGGCGTAATTATACACACATTAAATAAAACTAATTTTCATTTTTTAGGTACTTAGGGAGGCCACATGATCGACAATCCATTTTTTTCAATTTTTAGGACATATTTACTTGTAAAATTAATAAAAAATGTTCATTGTAAAAATAAAAAAATATATGTGTCATAAATTAGAATATCTTATCTAAATATTCACCAAAGGATTTCAAACAATATGAAATAATGCTAAAAAAATGATGGGCCACATGGCTATCTATCTACTCTATTTTATTTTAAAAAATAGGAGTTCCTCTTTAAATTTTATATGTTTTATCTAGTTATAATTAACCATTTTTTTTAAAAAAATAGTGTTTTTGAAACTAGACTCTAAATTCTGAAATTCATTTTCTTATATAATCTTCAATTTTTTTAGTGTAACAATCTCAAATTATCTATAGAAGTTCACATTTCAAAATTTAAGGAAAATCATGTCCATGGGTAGGCCCCTTTTTATCCCTTAACTTTATGTACTTACCCCAATACTAAGGTCTATTTTCATTATTAAATTTTCCTTGAGTGATTCATTTTCATGTTCAATCCTTTAAATATTATCATTCATTCTTTCCATCTATGCATTGATTTTTAATAACTTATCCCTCATACAATAAATTGCATCATTATTTTTCATGTTATTCACATTTTTCCTGAGGCTAGCATGACTCCTCATAAACTAGTGTAGAAAAGACTTATGCAACTCTGTTTCATCATCCATTTATTCCAATTTATTTTGGATATTGATGGACACTATAGAAACATAAATATCCTTGTCCATTTTCTCTTTTTTAGTATTTCCTTCTTTCCTATCGATAAATATCACATTTTCCACATAACCTTCCTTAAGCTACTATAAACCTTCAATAACCTCATTTAATCTATTCTCTTATGTGATTGTAGCTTGAACTTTAACATTCCCTTTCAGAGGCTACTCATTTACCATATCCAAATCATGTAACTTTAGTTATTAATGACATTTTATTATAATTATAAAAAAATTATTAATTAACATGAGAAGAGAAGTGAGGTTAGTGTGTGATGAGAGAACTATAGGGAATGTGATAAACAAATGAATAGGAATATTGGTAAGACAAATTAGCCAAAATTAGATGAAATTATTGATGATATGGAATTAACCAAATTTATGTGTTGCTATACATCATGTATTTAATTTTCCTCATGATTAGATTCATCTTCTATAAAAAAAAATATTATAATTATCATTTTCATTATTGATACTCTCATTATTAGTAGAATTTGACATGGTATTAACTTGAGACATTTTATGTTGCCCAAGGGACAGCTCAAGATGTTTAACAAGAATGCCACCTATTTTATGACTATGCCTAGGTTTCATATAGATGATATAAAAAATGTGAATAAATATAGTAATCATATACCTTATAAGGCTAAAAACCCTAGACCAAACTAGGATTTACATGAGAAGACACATGGGTTAGTTCACCAAATGTTTAACCCATTTTTAATTTTTTGTATGAGGTTTAAGGGGTAGAATATCCTATAGATAAGGATGAATAAAAACTATTATAAAGTAGGCCAATTAATTGAAAAAATAGATAATTTAATATTCTAAATTAAATGTTGAGTTGTTATAAATATAGAAAGTTCAATCAAAATATTAATTTGATTGCATAAACACTAAGAAGAGATAATATTTAAGTTATCTAAAAATACATAGGCATATCTAAAATATACAAATGTGTAAATATGTAGGAACAAGATTAGGATCTAGTCATCATATTATATATCATAGACATTCTAATGTGAATGGATATGTCTAGTAAAAAATACTCACTATATTATAGAGCAAACATTTTGAGCTTTCTAGTTTTTGTCACCTTTCTACTGATGTATTTTGTTTTCACACATAGGATGTAGATGAATATTTATGTATAAAACCCTATCTCTTCACCTTAGGTCTTTATACCTTGATAACAATGAGTTAGTGGGCTCATAAATTCAAGTTAACCTTAAGGATACCTCTATTAATGAGCACTACTTATATATCCAATACTCTGAAGAGGATCTTAGACATATGCATTATCCCTTAAGTGTTGGAATATGTGTGCATAAGTCTAAGATATTATATATGAGAGGGAATGTAATGATCTATCTTATAAATTATTAAATATTGCTCATAAGATTTTTTTTTAATATTTCATACATGTCATATTACTAGTCCTATGATTAATATAAAAATAGGGAAGAATAAGTTAAGTTTTGAATACTTAAATTTTTTTTTACTAGATGGGTGCTTGGTAAGATTTTGAAAATGATTTAGTGATAATGAATTGTATTTATTTTTTAATTATACCACTCTTTTGGAAAATATCTCACCAAAGGGTTAAATAAAACTAGGCTAACCCTTATGATTCAAAATATTTGAAAATTAGATGACTTTTGAGGTACAATCACTTGATAATAATTTGGACAACTACTTCAATGTAAGTGTCCCTATGTGGGATGCAAGTTTCCAACATGATAGGAAGTTGATGAGGATCTCAAAATGATAGTTAGGTATTTGTGTGTGTGTGTGTGTGTGTGTGTGTGTGTGTGTGTGTGTGTGTGTGTGTGTGTGTGTGTGTGTGTGTGTGTGTGTGTGTGTGTGTGTGTGTGTGTGTGTGTGTGTGTTTGTGTGTGTGTGTCTATATATATTACACACACACACATATGTATGTATGTATATGCATATGTGTGTTACACACACACACATATGTATGTATGTATATGCATATGTGTGTGTATACACACACACACACACAAACACACACACACACACACACACACACACACACACACACACACACACACACACACACACACACACACACACACACACACACACACACACACACACACACACACACACACACACATGCATATACATACATACGTGTGTGTGTGTGTGTGTGTGTGTGTGTGTGTGTGTGTGTGTGTGTGTGTGTGTGTGTGTGTGTGTGTGTGTGTGTGTGTGTGTGTGTGTGTGTGTGTGTGTGTGTGTGTGTGTGTGTGTGTGTGTGTGTGTGTGTGTGTGTGTGTGTGTATTAACACACACAAACACACACACACACACACACACACACACACACACACACACACACACACACACACACATCAAGTTTTAATCTTTTTATATTGTGCAAGAGATCTGGGTCATAAAAAATTATAGCGTTAGACCAAAAGATATGTAATTTCTCTTAATGAAATGGAGAATACAATATTTTAGACATCAAGAAGGTATATAAATGAAGGGTAAATACATAATAGGAATTTTTAAAGTATGAAATACTAAGATATATAAATTATATTTAATTATCTACAATCAAACACTATTAAATCATAGAGGAGTGTTGATTATGATTCAATGGTTGTTGAAATATTAGTATCATGAATAGTTTCCTAAAGGTATTTCCCTCCATTGATCTCAAAATAAAATTTTCAATGGACACTTTTCTAATGATTCCTTTCTCACTCTTTTTAAAATAAAGGCATCTATCAAAAATTTCATGGAATGGATTTTTTTGTTTAGCATTTGGACTTTCTATTCAATGGAAGAAGACTCAATTCTACATATAGTTTGATTCCCATACTAATTTTTTTGGAAAAATATGAGTGATATTTGATATAGCCTTAAGAAATTAAATTTCTCACCATAACCTTTTTCTTTCAATAATCTCCCATAGATTTATGGAACTATGTGGTTTAGAGGGAGGAGAAGAAAATAGTTTTGGGGTTACTAAACCTCTCTCCCTATATGGTAAGTTTTAGGTTTACTCAAAGGTCATTTTAATAACCCATTTCTATTACTCTTCTTATTTTTCATTGTCAAAGGCTAGATATTATAAACTTTAAATTTTAATTAGATACATTCTTTGGGTTAATTCTAAAGATTTTATGCAGTTTCATAGAGTTTCATGGGATATTTTTTAAAAAAAAAAACCATGTGAGTTCTTGGATTATTTATTTAAAACTCTAAGGAATTTCTTTTGTATCCATTGGATTATTTTTTCCCCTTGAATAAAATTAGTCTTGGAAGATATTTATTCACCATTCCATTGCTCAAGGCAACCCTTTTGGTAGGAAGACATGGAAATGATTTGGGATTCAATATATGTTACTCAAATATGTTCTTATCGGTATTTTAAGGTTTTTTTGGCTTAGATTATTTGTAAATAAATGGAAATGTTTAATCATTACTTAATTTTGGATGAATTTGATTTTATAATACAATTATCTCTATTCTTAGTCCACTTTGTGGTCTCCATTTCTTTCCCAATACAATGTTCCTTTTTCCATGGTATCTTATGTTCAGAGTCTCAAATTTTTTTAAAAATGGATGAATTTTATTTCATACCTATTTTTAAAATTGTCTCATGATTTGATTCTTTGGAATATCCTATATGACAAATATTAGCTCCACAACAATGATCTTTATTTGAATTTTAAGGTTTAAAGATTTATCCCATAAGAATACCTACAAAACAATAATTTTCAAATAGCTTCCAAATCATGGATTGAGTAAAATTAGCCTATTGAAACCACGTTTTATTATTATAAACCTTGAATTGGTTATTTTTTCTCTCCCCAAAACACATTTAGGTATATTTTGTAAATTCGAGCTATAAATTTAGTTCTTATGTAAATACTTGGGGATGAAAGTTTACTAAAGTATGGAAATAAATTTTTAAAGCCAAATAAACACATTTTTATGGTTATTTTAACTAATTTTACTTTTGTACATCACTTTGTCCATATAGGTGTGGATAATCTCTTATGTCCATCTTTCCAACATCTAGAGTCTCTAAATTATATTTTATGGTTTTGCAAGCACTGTCAATCAAACTAGAGGTGGATTCATACATTTTTAAAACCATTTCAATGATAGGTATTTGATCAAAAAATGATTCTCATAAGAGTTTTATCCATGACATATACATATTAAAAAAATAATATGGCATGTTTTTCATTATAAAATTATTTATCATTAATGTAAATAAATGAAAAATTCAATATTTAATAAATTATCTTCTGATGGTTGTTTTTCATTACTAATAAATTTCATGTTATCTTGAATTTAATGCTATTGATGAAGGTATAGTACCTATATAATTTATTAGATGATTGGGGGAGTGTTGTCTTTACAAATTGCTAGGTCCATATAAATTCTCCTCGTTAGAGGTCCTCTTATTGGGATTTTGTATTTGCTTATCATGATAGGCACCATTAAAAAAATAGGCATCAAATTATCTCATTGAATTCATAATACCCCTTACTAACATAGATCTTTTTGTAGTTGTGATTCCACATTCATAGATACTAAAGGATGGAAAGTGCATCATTAATGAACATTTCCTCATCTTGCCTTAGCCATTTACCAATGTAGACAATATAAAAAAGAGGATGATAATAAAGATAAAACTAATTTTAGGTGGGATCTAGTACCTAATGTGTAAAATTATCCTATTGGTATTGGTTTGGGAAAAGTTGACAAGCTAACTAATCATCTACCTCCACCACTTCACTTATTGCTCTTATGGTTTAGTTCTTATCCTTGTTGTCTTAATTCTAATTGGAATATAATATGTTCAATAGTTTTTAATTGAAAACTTATTATATTTAGGGGTTTATATTTATTTAAATTTAAATTAGTAGCTAATTATCGACCCTTGGGGTCAATATGATGCATTAGAGTGTGATACATACAACTCATTTTTTTATACAATTATTGATGTAAAATCAAAATTATTATTATAAAATTAATTTCAATCAAAAAATAGAAAATTATCAAAATAAAAATTTCATTATAATATAATACAAAATATAATGTATATCTATTGTTTAAACTTCTTAAAATAATGTATTTTTCACTAAATGTGATATATATGAACATGGGAAGGTGTTTTGACATTTTTTAACCATAATATTAAATGAATAGAAAATATTAGATATCATAAACTCAAAATTTAATTTTCAAGGTTTTTTGTTATGAAAAATTAAGTTTAATATATTTAAGTTCAATTAATCCTAAAGACTTTATATGTTAGTGTAAAGGTCACACTCAATAAATATTTAATATATATAATGAACAAATAGTGCCAAATTTGGACCAATTACTCATATATACAAATGTGTATGACATACATAAAATAATATGAAATAAATTACAAAAGAATATTTTTGAGTGTCTACACCATGTAGCATTTCATATAAAATGAAGATCCATAGATATAATTAGTGTTTAAAATTATAATTTATTTTTTTATTAGCCCATGTATTTTTAATATTGAGATTTACATATAATAAATATGATTACCTTTAATATCATTTCTACTAACTTGGTTTGTACAATATAAAAATTTGTGTAAAAAATACAATTTGTTTATATTTTTTTAATTTAAAGTGTTATTTTATAATATTAGTTTTTTATTATTAAATACGAGGGTTGGAGGATCCATTACCCATTTATTAAAAAAATTACATGGAAGTCTTGTATATAATCATATTACATCAAAATACCCCAACAAATTTTTACTGAAAAGTATATCAGGGGACTAAAGATTAAACTTCAACAGTGAACAAGATAAAGGAGTGAAAGTCCTAATCCACCTAACTAGTAAAAATATGTAAAAATCAAATTAGAGTTAAGAATACAAAATTGGGATTATATCAAGGTAAAAATAGAGCTAATGATAAACATTTTTCAAAAGTAACAAACTAAATCTTACAAAATGTTTGTAAATTATCTTCTATAGACAAAGTTCTAATATTCTACAACAAGAGTACAAAATCCCAAAAATTTTAACTAACTACCATAAAATTATAAACAAACAAAACTAGAAACACAAGTAGAAGATCACTACCAAATATTATAGATGAAAATGTTGAATTAAACACCTCTCTTATTTTAATTAGATTTAAAAATAATATTCTTAAAGATATATTTTTTCAGAGATGATTTTGTTTCTTTTTAACCACTATCCAACCTTTAGAGTACCAAACTATGGAAGATAATTTAAAATGACACAAAAATGAGTTAAAATTTATAGAAACCAAAGAAATACCCTTCTCTAGACCAAGATCCATTCCTAAGTCAAAAGGGTTTAAGAAATATTCTAAAGAAGAAGATTTCATGGAAGGTGTTATTAAACATTAACCAAAATCCCCAAATTAGGTTGTGCCAAAGAATCTATAACTTTTTGGTTTTTAAATAATGTTCCATAATAATTTCAACAAAATAAGACTTAAACTTCACCTATCAGTGTTGGTACTCATCCATTTTTAACTAATAAGCATGTATTATCTTCTATATACATACATATGACTATATGTATATGAAAAATAACTTCCAAATAGCCTTTTGAAAAACATTATTTACATCTAAAATGTATTCATTATTAATTCAAAATTTTCCCACCATATTTCATTCCCTACCTTAATCTCAATCTCCTCTAGAATATTATTTGAGAGATCTAGTTCTAAAAAATCCTAATAGAAGTAAAAAATCCTAATAGAAGTAGGAGGTAATATGAACTAAGGAATTTTGTAAGCTTTTATATCATTATATTTTTTTATATTCCATCCTCATCATTCTATCACATTGTACATCTCTATCCCATCATATTTTGTATATATCCTAATCATTCATTATCCCATCATACATATTATCTTTGGCTATCTTTGTCTTAGTCTTATTTCATCTCCCATCTTTCCTAGTTATATACACTTATCATTTATCATACCCACTATCATCACCCATATTATCATAATAACCATCTTGATTCCATCCCTAATCATCACCATACTTCTTAATCACATCTTACATATCCTAAACCCATCCCCTTCTACCTAATTTATTCTCTTATACATCCTACTAGTCTTATCCCATCTTAGTTCCACCTATCATTCATCACTCACCGCTCTTAATCATCATCTTGTCCACCCCTATCTCACTATCACCTTATACATACCATCCTTTTATATTTTATCCCATCTACCATTTTGAATTAAAAATATTCACCCATCCATAGTCATAACCCTATCACCAACATCTTTTACATCTTTATCTCATTATCCTCTTGCATATATCATTTTATCTTGTACATCCCCATGTTCATCCCCTTTATATATACATACATACATACGTACGTACATACATACATACATACATACATATACATACATACATACATATACATACATACATATATACATGCATACATACATACATATATATATATATATATATATATATATATATATATATATATATATATATATATATATATATATATATATATATATTGTCCTTTTAGTATCTTGAATTCATCTTGTCCTTTTACTAGATTGAAACCAAAAATGTGATAAGGTGCTAACAAGATATCAAATATGTATGAGATATAACCAAAGGATGAATGATAGTGGATTAGGATGATAAGATGATGTGAGTGATATAAATATAATGTACTAGCTCAAGCTTTAAGACTGATTTGTTTAAGATGGGATGGGATAGGATTATGTGATGAAGGTAATGAAATAATGGGATGAATAAAAATATATATATTAGATGATGAAATGATAAAGGGTTAATGAAAGGTAGATGGTTTAGACCTAGATATAATCTAAGAAACTAATTAAGATAAGATAGGATGAAGTTAAACTAGATGTGTGATGAAGACAAGTGATTATGGATGTAGTGGATGGATGAAAAGGCAAGTTGTGATTAGGATAGGTGATGGGGTATGATTAAGACAAGATGAATTCAAGATACCCAAAAAAAAATTCTCAAACTCAAATGGTTGATCATTCATCAAATAATCAGATAAAAAATGAGCCACAATGTCAAAGTGTCTTGGATTTCCTAAAGTATTTTATCACTTAGCTCCAATCAAATGAATCATGTCCCACATCTCTATCGATGTATGCCACTACTAGTCCTAGTCATCCATCACCCATCACCCCATCCTATCATTCAATATCCTCCATCATCCATCACACCATCATATCCTAATCTTATCATCAATTTAAGTCCCAAAGCTCCCCATCAAGATCCAATCAAATCCATACCTCCCATCACCATCTAAGGTAGCACTGTCTCTCCTAGGGGAAATAAAGACACCTATTATAGATATCTAGATGGATCTCCATTAGGAATCATTAAAGGTCACATGGACCCTATTACATCTAAAATAAACATCATGATCCTACCATCATACATATCTAGAACTACATTGGCCTACGGTTTTTTCAAACTATGTAGGCATCAACTAGTCCCATTATTTGTGCCTAGGGATAGCTTGACCACCATGTATCACTTATCACCATCTTATTTTTGGATGCATCACTCACCAATCATATATTATTTTTAATCCCTAAATCTTATGCAAAGTGGATCTTTCTCACTAATCACCAGTATTTATCCTTTTTATCCCTTTTCGATCTTCTTTTATCATTAATATTTTCTATAGGACCCATCATCATCTTGAACCCATCCTTTTTTTAATAAACTTTGCCTTAACAATTAATCACTTTCTAGACAATTATCGCTTGTCTAGACCCATCACTTGAGTTAATTCATCATCAATATTGGGACATCTATTTGATCAATTAGGGCATCCCAACCCTTATTAAGACCTAGTTTTACCCCACCCTAAGATTCCTGATCAAGTGACCATCTGGGTCAGTTTTCTCCCCACATGATCCCTCAAGGGAGCATCATATCCTAGTAGTAGTTAACATCATCTAGCATTATGTTTTTTATTTAAAAGACCATTACTCCTTTCACTCCATTTTATTTGCAATATCCTTTCAAAGAGGGGTAAAATGTATCCATTAAAATATGATTATCATACTAATTATTCTAATTCCTACTAATTTTAGCCTAATTCCTATATTTCTTAGCTATATTAACTAATTACATAATAATCCCCATCCCATTCCTATATCCCATAAACCTTTATCCTATCCTAAAACCAATTAATTTTCTCATTAAACTCCTAACAAGATCCTATTACCTACTAACATATTTCTTATATCCACTATCCAATTTGAAATTAAAAAAAAATCTACCTACCCACCCACCAACCTATACTAGCCTCTCCTAAAACCCTAAACCCTATAGGGAGATTTATAAAATTGGAGGATTCTATAGATCTTCCCCAATTTATCCCCCTTCTCTAGAATTCTCTAATTCTATATATTTCCATGGAATTAAAGATTCCATGTAAATTCCCTTGCCCTTGATATCAATGGCCCAATTTTGAGTTTGGACCATTGATCTTTCCCTCTTTGCCTATAAAAATAAGCTCTCCCTCCACCCTCAAACTAACTTGAATCTTCATATAAAATCCATGTCTATTTAGTAATCAACTAACACTTCTATAACATAATTATATTAAAATCAATCCTCAATCAAACATCCATCATCCATCATCTTTGATCAAGCATCCATGTCAATCTGAGTCTATATGAAATCACTTTATCATTTGAAAATAATGGAAGGATGTAATATGAAACAAGGAATTCTATAAGCTTTTATATCATTCTTATTTGTTTTATAAATCCTTCTTATTATGTAGTTTGATATTTTAGTTGGTTGAATTACATATATAATCTATTGAGTTCAAATTTCATGTTACAAGAAGTTGGTTGGGAATAACATAATTTATAGAGCAAAGGAAATGATATTTATTAAGGTTTTACCAATGGAATTTAGATAATAAGTAATCAATAAATGTATAGGTATGTTATGCATCCTAACCTAAACATGAACCATAGAGAAGGTAACATTCTAAATGAGCCTTTATCTCCCTTCATTATTTACATTGATATTGGTAACATATCTCTAACTATCAAATATGATGGGACTGAGGACCCTACCTCATTTCTTGAAGCCTTTGGAAACCTTTACAAAGAGTGGATCCAAACTAATACCTTTGCCACTACTAAACTCTTAGTCAAAACTTTCATTAGTGATGTATTAGAATGGTATAATTAACTACCCAAACATTCTATTTGGCAACTTGAATAATTGGTTAATCCTTTGGTTAAAGAGTTTCAACACAATGATCTTCAAGAAAATTTTCTTAGCCACTTTATCAATGCTAAGCAATCTTTGAGTAAATCAACTCATGACTTTATCAAAATATGGAAAATTTAGCTCATAAATATGATCATAACATGAATGATAATATCTTATTTAAACTCTTTATCATGGATTTAAATCCTACTCTTCAATACAAGGTTCAAACCTTTACTCCTCAAACACTTAATGAAGCTCTTGATCAAGTTAAGCATCAAGATTTTCTTATGAAGAAATTTGAACCTAATCCTAAAATTCTTAAGTTATATTTCCAAACATCTAATGCCATCATTAGTAATGATACACAAACCAAATAATGATTTACTAAGACTAATATTCCTTCACCTTCTCATACATGTCTTTTGGTTCAATAAATGAAAATAATTTTACCACCCTTGAAACCTTTCATCTATCCCAATGTTCCTCTTATGTCGTGTGACCCTAATCTATTTTTATAGTTCCATGCTAACATTAGGAATTATCATGACTATTATATAGGTCTCAATAAATTTTATATCTCCTATATGCTTGGTGATTCATTCATTTATGAAGTTATGATCAATCTTCATCATCAAGAATACACTGTCACTTTTAAAAAATGACAAACTTTTAATGATTCTACCTCTAATAACAAGAAATTTTCTCCTAATAATCAAGTAAATGTCAAAAAAATTTGTGCCATCAATTTTAATTATGATCATAAATTGTCTCAAAAAATATTTCATTACCAAGCCTAAAATGACATATTTAGAATAAAAAATTCTTCAAGATACCACCACCACCAATATTGATATAGAATCATCTAGGGAAAATTTTCCTCCTTTTCATCCTCTAATCACATCTATACCTTCCAGAAATAACTTACCTTCTAATACTTGTGTTGGTTCTTCTAAATCTCAATGGAATTTTCTTAAAGAACTCAAATCTATGCCTTGTAAGATTCCTCTTATGGAGTTGGTTTTCACTTCATCCTATCATCATAAATTATTTATGCAACAACTTTAATAAATTGAAGATCCATCCTTCATTAATGAAGAACCACCCTCTCTTGATTCTCAACCTAATAATGTCAACATAATTGAAACCTCATGTCCATCTTCCAAACCTTCCATTGAGTTTGTTAAAGATGACATGATCAATGATGAAATTCTTTTTCGTGTTGATGATCTACCACTCTTTATTAAAATATCTATTAATACCACTCTTATTCAAAAAGTCTTAGTTGATAAAGGCTCTATAATTAATGTGACATCCTTGTGGCTTATACAATAGCTTGGTTATAACAAGGATCATCTCAAACAAACTCATCTTACTTATCATGGTTTTGATGAGACTAATAAAAATCCACTTGGTTTTATTTGGCTTCCATTAACCATAGGACCTAAGACCATTCAAACCAAGCTTATGGTTCTTAATCTCCCTTTATCTTAAAATATCCTTCTTGATCATCCATGGACCCATTGAATGTGAGCTATTTCTTCTTTTGGTAGTCAATATCTTAAATTATTACATAATGGAAAATGGTAAAAGCATGAAGTTGATCCCAATCTATGGAGTATCCATCTTCCCAATCCTAAACCTCAATATCATATTCCTACAAATCATAAGATTAACAATGCTCCTTTACCTAAGTTCATCAACATGAGTCCTAATGTACAAGTTACTCTTGTCGATTCTAATGATGATGAGTCCAATAAATTCCAACACACTTTCAATACTACCAAGTTACCTCCATATATCTCACAATGTCTTCCTCCTTCTCTATTACCATGACAGCATATTATTCCTTTTATTTATGAGATTAACAACTTTCCCCTCTATGTAATGATCAAGATCCTTATTTAATAGAATATTCCTTCACTTGAAATGATTTTAGAATGGATAAATTGTTTTAAAATCTTCTCATCATGTATCTTCATAAATTTAGTAATATTAGGATTTCACCTTCTGAAACTCTCATCAATTCTCAAGATTGTACAATTTATCCAACATATAATGACAACCATATCATGGCCCAAGATCAATCTATAGATTTGGATGTCTATCATTACCAAAAAACTTTATCCCAAATTCATGATTTTAATCAGTATGTGCATACCATTTCTAAGATTGTGACTTATATCTTAAGGGTCATGTGCCTCTCACCAATCCTCCTCTTATTGATACTCCTTGGGTGGTATAACAAATTATTCCTTTTGAACCTCCAAAAGTTCCTAAACCTTTGGATTATATCATTCCATTAGATCCTTCTCCCATCATTAAATCCACTAATACTCCAATCTCTTCTATTCCATCTACTTCTTATACTCCTAAAATTATGTTTGATACCAAGGTAACTGATGTCTTTCAGATTCATTTTGAATATGATAACTATGGCAATCAAATTTTAGATCTTGAAGTAGATGTCAAATATTATGGTCCTCTTCCTACCTTGCCTAATGATGAAGCTATTCTTAAGTTACTCTATGCTAGGGAACCTCAACTTCCTTAATAGAATCATAAGCTTGGAAATTTCAAAACTAAAACTCCTTGTTTCAACAACTTTGTTTCTAGAATTAATCCTAAAACAAATCCAATTTCAGCATTGCCTAACACACCATATCACTTTCAAGATGGTAATGCAATGCATATTGAAGAAACCACTCATATCAAATATGGTACCCCATCTTATACTCAACTGGTTATAGTTTTTTTAGAGTTTTCACTTATGAAATATAATACCTTTATCTTATTCTTTGAAAAATTTCATGAAACTTTCACTTGGTTCTATGAGGACATGCCTGACATTGACCCTAGCATAGTGATGCATAACATCATTACGTATCCTGATGCCAAGCCTATGCATCAAAATTAAATAAAATTTATGCCTAAAGTTTCCACCTTATGTCATAAAGAAATCATCAAATTACTTGATGTTAAATTTATCAAACCAGTAGATTATTCTAAATGGGTGTCCAAAATTTTTCCCATTCAAAAGAAAGTCACTATGGTCATTCACATTTGCATTTATTTCCACAATCTTAATATTACTTATCCCAAGGACAATTTCCCCTTACCTTCAATATATGCCATTATTGATTCCATGACTAGTTATAAAATGTTATCTCTTATGGATGGTTTATCATGATACAATCAGATTCATAACACTCTTGAAGACCAATATAAGACTAATTTCACCACAAAATGGGGCACCTATTACTATGTCAAAATGACCTTTAGTTTCAATAATGTTGGATCCACTTACCAACATTCAATGACTCACATCTTTCATTATCTCATTCATAAAATTATTGAAACCTATGTGGATGATCTAATTGCTAAATCTAAACATCATAAGAATCATATTTCTAATCTCACTATCATATTTGACCATCTCTTAAATATAAAGTTAGACTTAATCCTTAAAAATATGTATTTAGATTCACATATGGTAGTTTTTTATGATTCTTAGTCTATCTTCACAACATTGACATTGATTCTGCCAAAATTAGTGCTATTATTAACATGCCTAATCTTCTTTCTATTCCTGACATTCATAATTATTTAGGTAAGCTTGGGGAAATTAGATGAGTCATCCCCAAAATGGCATATTGAGTTCACTCTATCAATTCCCTTCTCAAGAAAAGTACTACTTTATAATGGATGGATCCATGTCAAAAAGCTTTGGATAACATGAAATAATCATTACTTCATCCATCTACAATTTTTCTTCCTTCCAATGATAAACCTTTTATTCTATATACTTCTTCCACACCTATTTTAGTTGGGTAAATGTTCTCCCAACAAGATGATATAGGAAAAGAGTATGTTATCTACTAAATTAGTCAAGGCCTCATTGATTATGAAACATGTTATACCAAAATTGAGCATGATTGACTTGGCATCAATTTTGTGGATGAAGAGATTCATCACTACATGCTCTACCAAACTACTTATATCATCATTAATTCTAACCCCCATCATCATTTATTCTCTAAATCCTTTCTTCCTAGATATAGAATTAACAAATGGATTGTCCTTTTTATGAAATTTGATCTTCACATCATCACTTAAAAAGATATTAAAGGGCTAGTCATAGGTAACCAACTTGCTATAGACCCCATTCCAACCACTTATTCACTTCAAAATGACCTTCCATATGACATTATCCTCTATATTGAAGGTCTTAATCAAGCCATCTCTTTTAAATATTATTTTCATATCTTTACCAGTGATCTTAAAGCTAATAATATTGAATAATCTTCTAACCTCTCTGGTACTACTAAACCAAAGGTAGTTATCGAGGAGCTCCCTAAAATCAATGTTGAATTACATGAGGATACTTGGACCCTCCACTTTGATGGTCCTAAATTCCTTCAAGGAGTTGGGTTAGGTTACATTCTCATAAGTCCTCTTGATGAAATCATTCCTTTAGATTTTCATTTCACCTTGATGTCACCAATAATATGGCCAAGTAAGAAGCTTTTATCTTAGGCATGCGAGTTGCTCTTGATTTAAACATTCAATACCTTCATACTTTAGGTGATTCTCACCTTATTTTCCATCAAGTTAATGGTAAATATCAATGTAAAAGTGAGAGGCTTATTTCCTATCATCAAATTTCAACCACTCTTGTTAAGGATTTTATCTCTTTCACTATTGAGCGTATTCCTAGAGATCAAAATTTCATTGATGACTCTCTTATCTCTTCAGTTTCTCTATTTCATCCACATCAAGTTCTTTCTGATCCATATTTTCTTATATATATAATAAAATCTCCATATTCAAATTAATTACTAGATTCACTTATTTGTCATATTGAGGCTATTACCATTAGATAAAGCCCTTGGTATAAAAACATCATTCAATTCTTAGAACACAAAACTTATCCTCCTAATTTAGACTCTTGCTAAAAGACACACATTCATAAAAAAGCTTTCAAGTATGTATTTAGACACAACATCTTTTACTATCATAATGTTGAATTTACCTTGCTCTATTGTGTTATACAAGATGAGGTTCCTCCTATTCTTGAATGAGCACATGGGGGCATTTGTGGTGGTCATTGTAGTGGACATGCTATAGCATGTAAATGACTACGTATGGGTTACTTTTAGACTACTCTTAAAAATTATGCAATTGAATATGATAAAAAATACACTTCTTATTTTTTCATGATGATGTTATCCATTTGCCTCCTATAAAAATTTAAACTATCATGTCTTCATGGCCATTTTCCACATGGGGATTTGATCTCACTGGTAAACTTCTTCGCTCTAAAGATGGGCATGTTTTTATCATCATTGTTACTAAATATTTTACCAAGTGGGTAGAATACATGCCCCTCATTAACATCATTGGTCCTACCATTTCTAAATTTATTGTTAACCAAATTATTTGTCACTTTATCATTCCCTATACCATCATTTTAGATAATGGTGGTATTTTCAAAAATAAACATGTTAAATATATTTGTAATAAATTCAAGATCAATCACAAGTTTTCCACACCTTATCATCCATAATGTAATGGTCAAGTTAAGGCCACGAATAAAATTATCCAAAATAAAATTCATGAAACCCACATGGATTGGAATATTAATCTTTACCCTATACTTTTGGCCTATCGGACTAGCATATGCACTGGCACTGGGGCAACTATATTTTCTCTAGTCTATGGTTCTGAGTTGGTTCTTCTTTTAGAAGTTAGGATTCCCTCTCTTCATATATCTCTTCATATCATTATTCTTGATGAATAATTACATGAATATTTACTTCATACCCTTGATCTTCTTAATGAACATCATCTTTCTACCTTGTAACATAACCGCAATACAAGGCTTGCATCACCCAATAATATAATAAACCTGTTAAAGTCTGGACTTTTAATGTTGGAAATCTTGTCTATAAATTATACTACACCTATGATAATGAAGGTAAATATGCCTAAATTTTTTGGGTCCCCTATTTATTTAAAGACATCCTTTGTACAAGCATGTATTATCTTCAAACTAATGAAAGTCATGTTTTTAAAGAGCCTACCAACTCTCAATTCCTTACAAAGTAATTTGCCTAAACATTTAATTTTTTTCATGTTTGCTATCTATATCTATATAATAGTTTTTTCAGGTTACCTAAGCAAGGGTCTCTCCCTCTACAATAGTTTCCTTCCTTTTTCAAACCTTTAGTCCTTATTTTTGGTCTTTTGGTTTCTTGATATGCCATAGTCTTCCTTATCTTCTTGTATTTTCTCTTACTTTTTGCACCCCTTGGGTTTTTATTTTGTGAGTAGCAATATAATACCATGGATTGGACCTAACATTCCTCATAAAACCACCATATTTTCATCATTTATTTTTCTTCTTGTTTCTTGCCAATGTTGTTTTGGCATCCTTTAGGTTTTTATTTTGTGATTTGCTTTGTAAGACCATGGATAGGACCTAACATCCCTCATAAAAATACCATTCTTTTATTTACTTACCTCATTTTACTTTTTCTCTTGCTTATCATCACCCTCATGGGTCTCTCTTTTATGAGTTTCTTTTTAAGACCATGGATAGGACCTAACCATCCTCATAAAATTACCATCATTTTCATGTTCTTGATCCTTGTTCTCAAACTTTAGCTTTTTATTCTTTTAATAGATGAAACCTGCACAATAATCTATGTTAAGTATGTTTTCCTCCATTTCCCTCTTTATTATGATAAAGAATCACACTTTACCATCATTGTATCCCTCTTTACCCTTTGTCACATTTTTTGTAATTTGAAGTAATTTAGATTATTCCATGTGTCATTCCTCTTTATTTCCCCTTCCTTTTATCTCCTCACTAGATAAAACAAGGTCAAATTCAAGATAGTAATTTTATTTCACCTAGATTTATGAGACTCTTCGACCCCATGTTCTTTGAAGTTTCTCTTTCTTAGCAACCTTGTCCCAAGTATTCAAATTAAAATCATCTTTAGCACTCATGTTTAGTCTTCCAAATATATATGGATAAGGATAAAAAAATACATAAAGAAAGTTAAAATCCAAATCATTTGAATCAAAATGTAATGATATCTAAAAGGCAATATACAATTCTCAAAAGTTAAAATCACATCAAAACACATGATTTCAAGCATATCTCCTATCTCTAATCGAAGCTTAAACTCCATAATCAGCTTCACATAGAGCCAAAGTCCTTTGGGGTGTGGTAGGATAGTAGATTAGAATAGGGGATTTTTAAAAAGTCTAAAGTGCTACCTAATTTATCATGCAAGTCCCCAATCTTTACAGTAGATTGACAACTCTGTAAGGGGTCCTAAATAATAGGGAACACATTGTGGGGATGCAAGTCCATTTTTATTTTCATGCATATAACCTTCATGGGATGATCTATATACTCTAATTTTTGAACCAAGACTTGTGTAGTTAAGACAAGTTATTCATAGTCCTTAAGGTTGAAAGTCCTTTTGCTTTGACAAAACTAATTTGAGTGTCTTGACTTCAATAAAGAGTTACTCTACCTTGGTTTTTCCTTCATTCTCACCTCTACCCATTTCATTTTCCCCCTTGATAAACAAATTGTGATTCCAATTTTTTCCCCTCTTCTCTACTTTCTTCTTCTTCACCTCTTAAAAACATGCTATCACTACTTTATTTCAGTTTTATCTATCCTTAGAGAAAAATAACATGTTTGATCAACTATGGATTCTTCTTTCTTTATAACATAATTTTACATTTAATAAACTTACATTACCTTCCTTTTACCTTTTATCATAATTTTATTATCCTATTTTTATGGACACTTGAGTTCATATGCCTTTTTCCATTGTTGAATGAGGTTGGCTTGTTACTTCTCACTCGATAATGTTGTTTCCCCTTTTTATACATCTTTTTCCATTGTTGAGTGAGATGTGGTTTGTTAATGCTCATTCATCAATGTTGTTTTACCATTTTTTTTTGTCTTTTTATCATTTATTTATTTATCTCACCATACTATTTGACATGTATCCTTGGTTTGACTTGGTGAGTTTACCTTTATTATGTAAGGATAGTTTTTGAGTTTTTCAGTATTTAATAGCCTTAGATTTTTAGTTACCCTATTTACTCTTATTTTTTGACTTGGTCATTTTTTCTAACATAACACCCATCACCCCATCTTGATAAATTTCCCAAGTATGTCTTGTCCTCATAGTACTAGCTATTTGGGCTTTTCTTGCATTTGTTTGTTTTTACTCTTAGTTTTGTATTCTTGGGTTTATCAAAAGCAATCTCTGTGCCCTACACAATCAAAACTAAGAACATAGAAGACAATATTCCCATGATAAAGGTAATTCAAGTTATACATCACATTTGCTTTTTAGATTAGTTTCCCTTTTAGTCATTTACATTCAGTTATTTTATGTGTTTCATGTAAATTTTTTAGCTTTAAGTTCTAGGAAAGTTAGAAAAGAAACTCAATATGGGTATGGTTGAAAAACTTGATTGGTTATGCACACATTGAGTTAGAAGACTATGAAGAGATCCTCTTTGGCTTGGGAGGAAGACCTACAAATAATAAATAATTAAATTAAACTTGTTTGCTAGACAGATAGCTGGGTGGATTGCCTGGCGATAGCTAGATCCTAGAAGTAAGAGCTTCCTTAGGGGTTGTCAATCCACATGTTTTAAATAGTTAAGTCAATAAAAATAGAAATAATGTATTTACATTAATAATCAAAAGTTACTAAAACTGAATGTAATAATGCTTGTTAAGAAAATAAACTAGAAATGATCTAATTAGTGATAAATTGATTAGTACTAGTGCTAATGGGTTGGGGTATGCTTCAAAATTTTTGAAAGGGGTCTAAGAATAGTCAGAAACATAGAAAAATGGATTTTTTTGGGTTTAGGTAGGTTAAATTAGATTTATAGTTTTTATACCATAGGTAACCATCGATAGTTGGGGTGACCATCGATAGTTATGCCTGACTATCAGTGGTTGTGGTCTGACCATCAATAGTTGACTGTGTATTTTTAGGTTTGATCAACAACTAAATGACAATATTCCAAAGATTAATTTTTAGAGTTTAGAAGGGATAGGATGATAGTGAAATGGAATAAAAATACATGAATAATAATAAACATGTACTTGTCTTACCAAAAGTTAATTGGGTGAGTGGTTGGCATAGTTAGCCTATGGGTGAAATATGGCCTAATTCTAATAGAGTAATAGTACTTGAGAGGTTGGTTGATAGGTGATAATAAGTTAGATCTAAATAAGATGGATTGATAATTTGGATGATGTTTATTGACCTACAAAAGAAAACTCTGAGTACCTGATCTCCTGATAATTATTATAGATGGAATTGTCCTCCTAGGCCTCTTTCTCTTATAGGCACAAGTAAGAGGTGGAAGTGAAGGTGTAACTGGGTCATCTAAATATAATTCATTCATGCAAAGGCTCATAACATTAATTAGATGAGTTTATATTTAGAAGAGGGTTGGTGAATCCTACATGCTTTTGATGAAAAGGTGGATCTTGACCATTGATGTTCAAGGGTTCCTAAGGTTGATTATCAATGGTCACCCTAAGCATCAATTATTAAGGTCCACAAGAAAATGGTCCTAACGGTTAGGGTCACTCAGCTTGGTGAATCTAGATGTAGATAGGTTAGGTTTAGCTAGATGGATGTAGATTGGTCCCAAGGGGGTCTTAGGTAGGTCCAAGAGTATTTTTGACAGTTAGAAGTATAGGTGTGTATATTTTTGCTGTCTACATTTTTCCCCTTTTTTGTGTAGCTTATGTAAATGAGATATAAAATGAAAATGAATTATGGTTCAAGGGTCTAGTTTCCTCGAGAGTGGGAAGAGGTGTTCCCCCTCAAATTGGGAGTTGGTGAGGTGAAATTGAAATGGGTACGGGTTTGATAAGTTGTATATGGTGAGTCACAAGGTGGTTATATGAGGTTGACCATTTGAGATGAAAAATTCCACACAAAATGTGACAAAAGTTGTGATAGACAAGATCATGAAAAGACTACATTTACCAAGGTGGGTAGAAAATAATGGTTGGTACTAAGTAAGATAAGTGACAAGTAAACTATGTGACTACCTATAGGAATGGCTATTGGGAACACTTGTAAATACAAGTCTCCTAAGCAATTTTCATGTTTCTAGTGGGTATCCAAGGCAAGAAGTACTCCTAGGGAAAACACAAATGGGTCAAGAGTCATAGGTATCCAAGGTAGGAGGTGCTACCATTGAGATGCAACTGGGTCAGTATGCATGAGGTGGTACAAAATGAAAAAGGGGTCAACATGGCATTGTTGTCTCTATAATCAAAGGACCAGGTAATAAGTGTCACTAAATTATGTGCAAAATGGGACAAAAGAGAATGATAATGAGGTGGTTAAGCTGGTGATAGAAATGCATCTCCAAAATTTGGTAAAATCTTAGGAAAGTGTGTTAGGAATAGTAAGTTTTAGGTAAAAAGTGAAACTGGGGTTTGTAGGGTTTCTTGACTATTGATGGTTAGGGTCCTAAAAAGGTGACCATCAATGGTCACCTTGACCATCGATGGTCACCTTAACCATTGATGGTCAAGGGAAACCCTAATAACCTTGATAGTTAAAAAGTAAAAACAAGACTCATTTTTACTATTGTTATTATTTTTCTCTATTGACTTTGGCATGGGCAATTTTGGTGCTTTATTAGGAAGGTGTTTATTGAGGTGGGTGTTGCTCATTGGCCAAAGGCATGTGGGTGATTATGTGGATCTAGGATGTAGGGAGCATGAGGATACATCTAAGCACCTATTCATGGTCTTAAACCATGGAGGAGGTCATTGAATGAGGTAGGGATGCATTAAAATTTCTAGAGTAGGCTTATTTTTGCATTATTGAATTTTCTTGGGTGGGTAGGCCTATAAATGTGCAATTTTGCCTATATGCCTTAGGTAGGGTGTTGAAGGTTTTTGGGCAAATAGGTGGGTGAAATGGTAGATTGACATGGTGGGTGGGTGAATTAGGTAATATGATAGGTAGTTCAGGTGCTTAGGCTAGGTTTTTAAAGTTTTTATAATTAATTGTGCCTATGGAGGGTTTGGGAATTCTAGCCATTAAACACCCATAGGTGACCATCGATGGTTAGGTTTGACTATCGATGATCGACACCATAAGAATTAGGGGTCTAAAACCATTAATGATTAGCATGAGCATTGGTAGTTAGGTAGGATAGGGTAGGGATTTTGGCTAAGTATTTAGGATAGGTTTTTGATGGTTAGGTTTTGGTAAGATACTTAGGGTGTGGTTAGGGTTAATTGATTAAGGGTAATGGGTAGGGTTTATTTAGGTTACTAGGTTTAGGTGTTTTTTAAAGTGTGTTAAGGGTAAGGGTTACGTCAAGTAAGTTGGGGATAGATTAAGGGTTAGGTTAGTATTTTGGTTAATGACTAGGTAAGGGTAATGGGTTGATAAGATAATCTAGGTTGCTAGGGGGTAGCATAGCCAAGGTGAAATATGTGGGTAGGAGTGATAAGCGAATAAGTAAAGTATCAAAAAGGTAGGGTAGATAAGCCTATTAATAATAATTGAGCCCAATGTTTGGTTTGGTGTAAGCTTGGGACCAAATATAGATGCATAACCATGTGTCACATATCATCCTTCTACTTCTTGAGGGGATGACCATAGATGATTAGGCACACATGGAGGAGGTAGGGCTAAGAGCGATGAGGCACTACCAACATATGCCTAGAGATGCATCAATGATAGTAGCACTCATCAATAAATGGGATCTTACTACTAATACCTTCTTATTATTGACTGAGAAGATGACTATTCTCCTAGAGGATGTACATAGGATCACTCAACTCCCACTATATGCTGAGGTGATATACCAGATAAAGTAGGAGTGGGATGAGTATGTTGAGTATCTATATGGAGATGATGGTGACCATGTTTGGTAGCATTCTAGAGGGTTTAACTACATAGGGTCATATGAGAGAGCTCTAGAGGAGATGAGATTGATGATGATGTTGATGGTTGTGGTTACATGCTTTGGGCTCCCAAATTCAAGTAATAAGAGGTTTACTTATGTATTGCTAGCTATATTGGTGCAGTTATTTCTTAGGATGATAGTATTTAGTTGGGTCCCAATTTTTGTAGTTTAGATTTATAAGGAGTTGTGTGTATTCAAACACCACCAGAGATATGGTATCAGTGTGGGACTTGTTCTTCATTATTGGGATTATGAACACATCTTAGTTCTAAGGTTGATGGGATTGCCATGGGTAGAGTACACAAAGCTAGAGTTCCCTATTAGTTTTATGAGATGGAGATATTATTATGATATATTAGGGATAAGAGGTGGAGCACATGATGTTGATTGATTTAGAAGTGCCTTAGGTGTGTTGGTAGCTAGGGACATCACTTGGAAACTATACCTATAGTTCTCAATCTG
The DNA here is from genome assembly GCA_037957365.1 of Torreya grandis. Taxonomy (NCBI): domain Eukaryota; kingdom Viridiplantae; phylum Streptophyta; class Pinopsida; order Cupressales; family Taxaceae; genus Torreya; species Torreya grandis. The sequence goes on along the minus strand of JARHVA010000675.1, from coordinate 4,324,730 downwards.
GCTAGGCTATAAGAGGTAGACCCTCATTATGCAAAGTTACAAGTTGATAGTGGGATATCAAGAGGGTGAGGTTGAGTTGATTCCATTCAATTGAGTGTGGCACTAGTTTGGCTTGGTATAGGGTGTATCAAGCCATATCCACAATATAAGAGGTAGGATTTGGAGGTTTAGTTACTAGTGACCCAACCTATTCAAACAAATTTAAATGGTGGTTTTTAAGAGCTTATTTTTAGGGATCTTATGGATGATTTAGAGTACATAAATGGTTATATGTCTTGGTATCAATTGATTTATAAAATAATAGATGTTGGTGGAGATGACGGAGGTGTGAGGCCAATGGCTATAGATCCAGCCAACCAAGATGGATAGGTAGAGGTGGTATTAGTTGTATCCTAAGATCAAACATAGGTGTTTTAGGGATAAGTGGTCATACTAAAGGGCTAGATCACCATATTATAGGGTCAACTTGCCACCGTTATAGGTGAGAGAGACTAGGCATAGGCATCCCTAAGTATGGTTACGTAGGAGAGGGACCTATTGAGATAGAAGGTTAGAGAAGGTGCAGTAATAGGAGGGCCACTAGGTATTGTGCCATGGTCATAGTACCTATCCACTATAGAGGATATTAGATACTATGAGGTAATGGTTCTAGACCAGTTGCCCTAGACCATGAGATATGTAGAGTATAGAGCTAGTTTGGATGATGTCCCCTTGATAACTGCTCCAAGTCAGTGGGATGTTATAGTGGGTCAGGTAGGCATTGTGAAAGCATAGATGGGGATAGTGGTAGTGGTGTAGGCCCATGATTATGTTTAGATATGTTATTATGATGTACTATTTTGATATCACCCTGCACGTTGATGTAGCAAGATGTATATATTTTTGAGAGAGCTGACACATTATTACATGTATTATTTTTTGATGATTCTATGTATATGATGTATGGTTTTTGATGTTATATATGCTTGATGTTTATGGTTCATATGGTGTTCATGTTTATGATTATAGTTATGGCTTATGGTTCTTGACTTGTGTTTTATGATGTTAGTGTTCATGTTAGTATTTTAGGCATGTGATGCTAGAAAGATAGTTATGATGTTTTGATTTTTTTCATGGATATGATAGGATGTGTTATTGATGGATGTATGTTATATGATAATGTAATATATTTTTTTATGGTCATATGGATGTAATGGTAAATGGTATATGCTATGATGTCTTGCTCATTGATTTGGTTTATGTTATATTAGTGCAATGATATGTTTATAGGCTCATATGATGTGATAATTGTAAATGGATAGGTTGATGTTCATGGTTTGTTGTGATATGCTTATATTGTGTTTGATGCATAGAGAGACAGATGGTGTTCCTTGTTGACATAGTTGATAATGTTCACGTTTTTGATGTGATGTTTATTATTTATGATCAAAGAGGTAGAATGTGAATATGGTTAAAGATGAAAATACATGAAGTAAGTAGGTAAAAAACTAGATGTGTAAGAAAGTGATAAGAATCATGAGAGGTATATCCACATGAATTGATAAAAGATAAGAAAAAGGAACACAATGCCTTCTCATTGGTAAGGACCAACATGAAACCTAAAGTTGGATTGGCCTAGTGAAGATAAGCCTTTCATATGCTTCACATTAGCATGCTTAGGTTGATAAATAGGTATCTTGATCATAGTGTGTCAAGTAAGATCATAGTCCCATGCATATGATATGTGGAGGGAGAATGGGTGAAACTAGAACCATTAGTGACACTAGTATGCCTTTTATGTAGGTTTCCAAAGAGGTAGTATAAATAAATCTATGTTAATATATAATGTGTAGATTTATAGATTTAGGAAGTATACTAAGGAGGGCCAATTATAGCTTTCCAATATTATTTATTTTATGATAACTGATTACGGATTTCAAAATTCTTTTGCTTTTACTTGGGGGTCTTTGTTATTTTGATTTTGCTTTAGGGTTGGGGAAGCTAATCGATGTGGGAAGCTTCCCAAAATTTTCTATCTTTTGAAAAATTATTTACTCAACCATCCTTCAAGGGATTGGTCTAATTTTATGTGCTTATCTCAAATGCTTTTGATAGTTATCCTTCAAAGGAGCAGTCCACCTTACATTTGACAATTTCAACATGATTTCTAATAGATTTCCTTCAAGGGAGTAGTTTGTGGATGCTATGGATGACCCATAATTTGTTCTTATATTTTGCTATTGACCTTGTTTTTGTTTGATTTTTCTTAATATATTTTTTCTTACACATGCTCCATGGACTACCTAGATGAAGGAAAAACTTAGCTAACATGAAGGTTTAGTAGGTGAAAAAGGGGTATAGGTGACAACAACCATAGAAACCAATCTCAAAGAGATGGGAAGTAATATGAGAATCATGCCATGGTTAGATTCATGGTATCCATAGTTCAAGATTAGGCTATGATTGTGATAGATAATCACATGATTCAACTTTAGTCAGTTACCCCCTAAAAAGAGGGAAATGAATGTGGTTATAGGGGATGAGATTAAGTTAGATAAATGATGATTGTGATCCCTATTTAACAATAGAAGGGATGTAGATGTAAAGTATTGAGAGGCTCAGTTTTTAGCTTACCTTTGATATAGGACAAACAATAAGCTCCTAATCCATACTTATGGGTTATGATATAGGGTCCAAGCCAATTTAAAGTAAATTTGCCCCTTTTGCTTTTCTCCATATTAGTTACATGTTGATTTTCCTTGAGAACAAGATCTCTAATATTAAATTCTTTTAATTTTAGGTTTTTTTTATAGGCACATCTGATTCATTCTTGATAGACATAAAGATGGAAAGGGCAGCCCAATGATGCTCGTCAAATAGCTCAAGTTGAGCTAAATGTTCCTGATGATAGTCATTTTTTGAAATAAGGTCATGAAAATATATGCAAAGAGAGAGTATTTATACTTGAAGAGGTAATACATCCTTGGATCCAAACATGAGAATAAAAAGTGTAGCACCTGTAGGGGTTCAGATGCTAGTACAATATGCCCATAAGGTGAAAGGGATATGTAAGTGTCAATCCTAACTTGAGGCATTAACCATTTTGATAAGCATGTGGTTAAGGGTTTTGTTAAAGGATTATGCTTATCCATTTGCTTTTGGGAGATAAGGTGATTAAAAACTAAGTTTAACATTTAATATGTCACAAAGGCCCTAAACTTGTTTTCTTGAAGGATTTGCCATTATCAGTGATGGTCTTATGGGGAACACCAAAATGGTAGATGATGTGATGGGTGAAAAATTCAACAAATGTTTCATATTTTATCAAGATAAGGGGAATAAATTATACTCATTTGGTAAAATATTCAATCTTGGTAATGATAGAATGATGTCATTGTAAAGAGTGGGGGTTGATTTCACTAATAAAGTCGAGACCCCATTATGAAAAGGGTCTTGTGGAAATATGAAGGCTATTAATAGGTGCATGATGTAAATTAACATGTTGTTGACACTTGATACACTTTTTCACACAATCAAAATATTCTTGGTTAAGGTTAGGCTAATAATATCCCAAGTGGAGGATATGCTTGGCCATAATGAGCTCACTAAAGTGACCCCAAAAGATACCCTCATGCATCTCCTTGATAACATGACAAGCTTCTAGACCATGGAGGCAACAAAATAGGAAGCCATAAAATCCTCATTTATATAGGATTCATCTCATAAGGGTATAATGATATTTTCTCTAAATATACGCTCAATGGGCATTCCTAAAGAGGCTAGAGGGAATTATGCCAAAGTGAAGGTAGTCAAAGGTTTGCTGATATCAAAGGTTAGGTAGAACTTCTTCCACACTGAAGATGGTTGGAGTGTCTTATTTGGTGTAAGAAGGTTTATTAGGTGGTGGACAATAACTAAAACTTTGGAGTTCAAGGGTACTTATGGGATCTGTGAGGCAAGAGAATCCATGGTGTCGGTGAACTTGTTAGTAGATCATAGGGTGGTTTAAATATGGTAATTTTTGAATGATGCTAGGAGTTACATAACTAGTTGTCTATATAGCTATATCATTTCATTCTTATATTGGTAAATTTCATTGACTTGGTTGACCACAATTTGGGAGTCACCAAATATATTGATTGTTATGACTCACAAGGCTAAGGTAGTTTGGAAACTTGTTGCTAGGTCTTCATATTTAGCCACATTATTAGTACATTTGAAGTCAAGTTTAAATGATAAAAGAAGTGGTTCATCAATAAAGTAGATAAGGATGATACCGATTCCCCCACCCCACTGACATTTATAATTATTGAAAAACATGGTTATGTGATTGGTAAAATATGTTTGAGATAAACTTGTAATTGACTCGTCTAGAAATTCAAGAGTGGGAGGTTGAGTGTCTATTAGAAGTGCATCATCAAATTAGTTAGTAATGACTTATCCCTTAATTATCTTTTACTATAGGAACTCAAGGCCAAGCTTAGCTAAAATCATGAGCCACTTGGCCATACAATATTTTTGGTATGGTTTGGAGTGCATGTACTTGAGTGGGTCAGTATTGGTGAAGACAAAGTTTTGTCATTAAGGAGGTAGTGGAAAAGTTTGGTGGCTAAAAATATTAGAGCCAAACATAGTTTCTCATTATGTGTGTACCAATTCTGATACTCAAAAAGTGTGTGGCTTGTTAGCAATTATTTAACTCGACTATTGAATTGGGCTAATTATGAAAATAGACAGTGGGAGATGGGATTTATAGAAACTAACTAATACAGAATCCATAAACACATAGATTCATAGAGGAGGAATATGAATGTGTAATGAACACAAAATATTTATAAAAACACACAATACCTTTATTAATCATAGTGAAGAATAATATAAGATTAGTCAATAGTAACAATTTCAAGATCAACTAGCATCATCTAAGAAGATCAACATTAAACAACTTAACAATAGTTTCACCAATTACATACATCCATATATATCTTTAGATTGTTACTAACTATATCTAATTTAAGATACATAAAATAATATATAGTTTAATCTAAATATACAATTCATTAACTATATTACAACTTATATCTTAACAACTTATATTCTGAGTTGGCAATAGCTGAAATATTCTCATCCTTATCATTCTCCATGTTTGTCTTCTAATTTGACTACATGGTCTTCTAGGTCATAATTTATGTGAATTATTCTTAGCTAACACGTCTAATGTAATATATGGCTTAATATTTTCATTATTCATCGTAATGGGTAAGCATTGCCCCTAGGGAATGGTCTATGGTAAAGATATAGAGGTAGAAAGGTTGGTCATCCTTAGGAGGTGTAAGTACAGGTGGAGATAGAAGATAATATTTGAGTGCATGAAAGGCCTTTTGAAAATTAACATTCAACTTGAAAGAGATGTCCTTTTTAAAGATGCGATGAAAGGGTTGGCACTAGTCTGAGAGCTGGGAGATGAAGTGGTGAATGGATTGGAGCTTCCCCTACAAATTATGGAGTTACTTAAGATTGGTTAGAGGTAGCATATCATGGATTTGATTTTGGTTGGATCAACTTCAATTCCCCTAAGGGAAATGATGAAGCCAATAATTTTACCTAAAAATATCCTAAAGATATTCTATTGGGATTAAGGTGGATATGGTAATGGATAAGTCTTTCAAAGATTATTTTGAGAATGGTTAAGTGGTCTTTGTGAAGTTTGGACTTCTCGAGAAGGTTATCCACATAGTCTTTGATGATTGTATGGATAAGGTCATGGAAAAAATAGGTCATGCCATGTTTATAGGTTACACCAACATTCTTAAGACTGAAGGGAATGACTCTATAATAAAAATTCCTCTATGGGATCATAAAAGTAGGTTTGTATTAATCTTTAGGGGCAATAAAATATGATTATAACCTAAGAATCCATCCATGAGTGAAAATATCTTGTGGCCTATTGTGAGATCAACAATTTGGTTGATGTTAGCTAGAGGAAAGTCATCCTTTGGGTAGGCAAGGTTGAGGTCATAAAATATACATAGTCCCCTTATAGCTTTAGTGATAGGCACGATGTTTGAAACCCACTGAGGATAATTAATGGGTTGAATGAAGTTGACAAAATTGAGGCATTAGAGCTCTTTTATAACAAGGAGAGTTATACAAGGATACATTTGATGGAGTTTATATCTAATAGGCTTGGCATTATAATTAGTCATAATGTTTTGGGTGGAAATGGCTGGGTCAATACTGGGCATGTCAACATATGACTAGGTGAATGCAATACTATGGTCTTGGAGGAAGGTAGAGAAGTCTTATAATTACTCAAGGGTGAGAGAGTGCCCTAGTTTGACAACATGGGGGTTGTCTAGAGTGCATATGTCAATATCCATGGTGGGTTTATTCAACATGGTTGAGGTCTCTAGAGGTAAATATTTATGGATGGATGAATAAAGTGTACAAAGGTAAGTGATAATAGAATCATCATCTTAGCATTGGATAGTGTGAATGGTATGAGAGTCTTCTCTTACTAGTTAAGGATGGACTATAGGGATGGATACAGGTGCTCTTCCCTTTTAATAATTTATGGGGTCAAGGGTAATCATGTTGATGAAAAGAAAAAAATTAAGTGGGATGATGTCCTCATCCTCACAATTAGGTTGAGGGGTTGTTGGTGAAGAAGGGGTCTCTTCTTTAATAATGGTAGTGGTAGGTTGCATGGATTTCTTCTTATTAGTTAGAGTGAAGCCAAGGTCATGTTTCTCATGAGGCTTATGGGTCTTAATCAAGGTCAATGTGTGTGGGCCATGCTCATATCATCCTAAACTAAATCCCTTCTAGGCACACCTATGAAGGTATAGTTTGGTGAAGTCAGGTTTTTCCAAGTAAGAGAAATTAGAGGTGAATGGTTGAGGTCAAGGGTGGGTGGTTTTAGTGTTAAGTGGTTTGTAAATTCCCCCATAGATAAAGTGGGTTTGGCACCTAGCAAGTCCTAAAATAATAATGGCTCCAATGTTAGTGTCATAACTTGGTTGATGGTTGAGATTTCTATATTCCTAAGGAGTTTGGAAGGAATCAAGGGTAACGAGATGATATTCTCTAAGGGTAAAGTTTTATAAGGTAGGATCCAAGGTATTAGCGATGGGTATGTGGTCTGTAGGAATAGATGAACTAGTAGATGCTTTTGTAGAAGGGGAAGTAATGGATTTAGCTTCCATAGGTGAGGGCTTAGTGGTGGACATTTATGGTGTGTTGGATGGAGGTAGGAGAATGTCATTAGGTTGGTAAGTCATATTTCATGTTGTAAAAGGGATAGGGTCATCTTATATGGTAACAACTTGACCCTTGTGTTAAAACTTGACAAGATGATGGAGGGTAGAAGGTACACAACCCATGGCTAGGATCCAAGGTCTCCCTAGTAAAACATTGTATTAAAATTCACTTTCAACCACATAAAAGAGTTTGGGGAGCATGCAAGGTCCAAGATGAATATGAAGGATGATGGTTCCCAAGGTAGTGGTCATAGTTTTGTTAAAATATCTAAGGATGGCTTAAGTTTTGGACATGACATTGTCTAATAGCTTGAATTGGTCATAGTCATGGGAAGAGATGATGTTGATACTAGCTTCCCCATCAATCATATCCTATTTGATGTCAATTTGGTTGATATGGGTAGTAATAAAGAGAGGGCTATCTAGGTATTTAGGGTAGATAGAAGGTATCTTTATGTCCTTAAAGGTAACAAGGGTAGAGAGATGGAGAACACCTATGAAGGCCTCTATAGGTTAGAAGTCACCTATTCTAACCTTAATGTCTTCTATAGCCTCTCTCATGGCCTAATGATGGTGGGTTGAGGTTGAAATGATCTTGTAGATGATCATTTTAGCTGGGGTCTAGTGAATTTATTTAGGGATGACCCTCTTGATGGATTCAAAGGGGTTAGCCTCTAAGGTGCCTAGGATGGTAACTTTGGGCTTAGTTGTAGATGTGGAGGTTTATATCTAGTTTTGTTTAGGGTTAGTTTGTGGGTACATCCATGAAATGGACACTTTATCCTTCTTTTTGTCTTTTTTTGTGATCATGTGACCACATTAATGTTATGGATAGAAGGGCAAGGTAGGATATGAGGTTGGGTAGATTCTCTATCACTTTGAGGTGAGAGTACGGGTTTAGGAATGTGTTGATGACTAGTTATTAGGTGTATTGGTAAAGGAATGGATGGAAGTTAATCTACTAAAATATCATCCTCATCATACAGTTGGTGGATAATGGCATAGATAGCTTTGTATTTCTTAGTGTCATGCCCTGGTGTCCTATGATAAGAGCAAATTTGATGATCATTTTACCAAGCTGGATTTAAACCAAGAGGATCAAAGGGTCTAATAGGAGGTAATGTGAGACAAAAGGTCTATAATAACCTTTGAAAAATGGTTGTATAGGTTTTTTGTAGGGGTAAGAAATGTTTAAGGATCATGGTTTTAGTTGGTAAGATAGGCATGTTTGTGGCAATAGGTTTGGTGAGAGATGGTTTGGGTAAGGTGGTACTTATGGTTATTAGTTTTGGTCTAGATATGTTGGCCTAGTTTGATGGTTTAGTTATTGGTAATTTGGGAAGGACTAACACATTAGATAATAAATGTGTTGGCATAACCAATGATAGTTGGTGACATATATTTAAAGGAGGTTGATTTTTGAGCAAAGTTAAAGGGTGAGGCCCTAAGATAGAGGGTAAGGTAGAGGGAGGTAAAGTCTTAGTCATGCATCCCTTCAATGGTTTTATTCCCTTGGTTAGTGTGGGTTGAGACCTAGGTATAGGCTTGGGTGAGGTTAATTACACTTTCAAGAATGGGTGAACCAAACTCTAAGTATGGAAGACACCAAGAGTTTTGAAAGGTTTAGTTGGTGATGTGGTGGTTGGAGAGGTGACCATTTTGGTTGACTAAAAAGGTGAAGGGCTGGTAGAAGTTCTGATTAGTTTGAGAGGTGGTGGAAAAATGATGGATTGGTTGGTTAAAGTCATGCTAGAAGGTTTAATTTTGTTGATGCAAGGGAGCCCTAGGTGTTTCCAAAAAGTGGCTTGATCCATGTTTGGTTTTTTGACTATACCTAAATTTTGAATGAGTTTAGAAAAAGGTTTGTATCATGATCTCATCCCTCGGGTAGTGAGTGTCGAGGATATACTTATGGGTTAAGGAGGAGGGTTGATATCCTCATTTGTTTCCTTAATCAAGGGAGGTAAGTTTGGGTTGGGTGGTTGCTTTGTGAGGGGTGCTTGTGAAATAGTTTTTTCCCTGAGTATGATGTCCATAATTATGGTTTGATCCATGGTTAGGGGAGATGGTGGGTTAGGAATCATTTTTTATTTGGATAGGGTAGACTATCCAAAGGGGTGTTTGATGATTATAAAGCCTCTATGAGTGAAGATAAGGAAAAGGGAACCTCCTCAATTTGTTCTTCTAAAGGAAGGAAAGGTGACTCCACCACTTCAATAAGTGAAATGGGAGAGAAATAGGTTGGTTAGATGATATGATCCCCATAGACAAGTGTGTCAAGGACCATATTGACCATGTGATTATCATGAGAATATTCAACTTGTGTGTCCTCAGCTTTGATAAGGGTATGGTTAGGAAAAGGTTTCCTAAAGATGTTAAGAACGTAATTTTGAAGAGAATTAGGATTATCCAACATGAGTTCCCCATTATCAATGAGGATTTGTACAATATTCTTAAAGTTATTGCATCGATTGACATCATGTCCAATTACCCAATGAAAGGCATAGAGGCCATTCTCATTCTATCAAGTAGGTGTAGGATTGAGAAGAGTCAAACCATTAGGGAGGTTTGATGGGTGGAAGTTGTATAAGATTAGCCTTTAGTAGCTTTTCCAAAATTGAGGCATACGATTCCCCAAGTGGAGTAATTTATTTTTGGTTGCTCTAGTTTGAGTTATGTAAGCTTTGGTTAGAAGGATTGGGAGAGTTTTGCTAATTGAAATTAGGTGGTGGGGTAGTCTTAAGGACAATCATAATCGTAGTTCCCCCAATGTTAGCTTGGCTTCCTATTTTGGAGGAAGAGGCTTTATTGGTTTGGAAGGTAGAGTTATTATTTTGTAACTTCAATTTACCTTCATCTATGGCTCAGTTCTCTAAATTGTGTGCCATGGTGAAAGTTTCATCAAAATTTTTGAAGCTTTGGATGCATAGCATAGAATAGATATGTTTGGCATAGGATCAAGAAAAAATCTCTATAAGTTTGGGTTGAGGTAAGGAGAATGACAGTTAATTGATCAAACTTATCCAATGGGAAAAAAATTGTCAATGGACTCATCATCGAATTACTTGATAGAATAGAGATCCATGATAGAGACCTTCTTGGAAATGTTAATGGAAAAGTGATCGAAGAAGACTTATGCTAGTTGGGTGAAAGAAAATATGGAATGCTTGGTGAGGGAACTATACCAGTCGAGTGTTAGGCCAGATAAAGACATGGGTAAGGTTTGAAAGAGAAGGGTGTCACTATAAGAAATCATGTAACATGCATGCCTAAAATACTTAAGGTGTTGTTGGGGTTCCTCCTTGCTTTGAAATTTGGTAAATTTTATAAGCTCCCATTGAGGAGGGTAAGGTCTGATGGGGAAAAAAGGATAAAGAGGTTCATTAAAAATATGATCATAGGATAGGGTGTTATGAGCTCCTAAAATGGATGACTCAAGGTTGGTCATCTTGTCCATGAGAATTTTCATTAGGTCAATTTGGGGTGGTGTACAAAAAGGATTGTAATATGGATACTATGGTTAATATTGGGTAACATACTAGTAATTATTTGGTGGTTGAGAGGTTACCACATATTGGAATGTAGATGCTAGAGGTTGGGTAGGGTAGGTGGATGATGTTGGTTGGGTATCAAGTACATACCCTTGTGGGTTAGTGATGTGTCCTAAATGGGTTGTAATAGATACCTATTGAGGGGTCCTATGGATTAGGTGTGGAAGGTTGTTGGGTTGGTAACAAGAGGGGAGGCAGTGACCTTTATACTAGTAAGTGGTGAAGTAGAAGGGATAGATACCCCCAATCTTGGTAAAGGAATGTTGACTACTAGGTTAGGTTTGATAGAGGGGAGGTTGGTAGTGTTGGTCATGGGTAATCTAGTAACAAGTGGAGTATGATGGGTTAATGGTTGGGTTGTCCCCAAGGTAGAGGAGTCATTGGTAGGGGTGGAAGGTGTAAGGGTAGTGGTTGGTTGGATAGGTTGGTTTTTAGATGTAGCATCAAAGGGGTTAGTATAGAAAGATGCCTAGGTGGTTGAAGGTTGGGTGGTGATCATGAAAATAAGGATACCCTTAATAAGGTGGGATGGCATGCCATAAGGAAGATCCTAAGGTGGAGTTGAAATCGAGATATGGTGAAGGGAGGTGTTAAGATAGTGTTGAATGGTAACTGGATTATTATCTAAAAAGTGGTAAAATCCATGTCTCCTTGGGGAAATACCCAAGGAAAATTAGGTTTCCCAATAGACTAGGTGAATCTTCTACCTCAAAGATGCACTCCATAGATGAGGAGGTAGAGGAGGTTGATTTAAGTGACGGCTTCTACTCTAGTAGGTTTCTTTGTTGCTAGTGAGTGAGAACCATACAAGAAAAAGGGGAGAGAAAAAAATAATAAACTCACCACTCAAATAAGAATAAGATAATAAAATGATCAAGGCAATTAAGACACACACTATGAAGTACATTAATCCTTGAAGTTAGTTTTAATCTCACTTCTGGTTTATGCCTTAATTTCTATGATAGAAGTTGGCTTGTAGATCAGGGACTATAGAAGTAGTCTATGGTTGGTTTTGGGTTTTTTAGGTGCTTAAAAGAATATTTATTGGAATAAATATGTAGCTTAATATTGGGGCCTACTCCCTCACTTCACAGTCCCATAGTGATAAGGGTGTTGGGTGCTTAGCCAATTTATATGGATATCTAGAGTTTATACTCAACCATAGAGCTGAGCTGGTTCTCCCCTTGCTAATGACCTCCAAGTAGGATTACCAAGAATGGGTAAGGTGACCACTAGGTTATGAAATCCTAGTTGGGCATTGTCTCAAATTGTTTTGATGTTTGATTGATGAAAGTGGTCTAGCTAGTGTGTGTAATAAAAGTGATGTTAAAATAAGATTGTTATGATTTAATTTGAAGTGAACTAATGGTAAAGACAAGTAATGCATGAATTTGATTTTAAACACAAAAGATATTTTAGTTTCAATTATGGGCACAGATAGAGAGAAGAGTATGCAAATGTAAATAAAACACGAGTAGAGACTCTAGGTCCCATTGAGCATGCTATAATGTTTCATGTAAATTTTTAGCTTTAAGTTTTAAGAAAGAGAGAAAATAAACTCAATATGGGTATGGTTGAAAAACTTATTTGGCTGTGCACACATTGAATTAGAGGACTATTAAGAGTTCCTCTCTAGCTTGGGAGGAAGACCTATAAATAAGAACTAAAGAAAACTTGTTTGTTAGATAGATAGTTAGGTGGATTTCTTGGCAATGGCTAGATCCTAGAAGTAAGAGATTCTTTAGGAGATATCAATCCACACATTTTAAATATTTAAATTGATAAAATTAGAAAGAAGGTAATTACATAAATAATCAAAAGATAATAAAACCTAGCGTAAATGCAATGGCTAGATCCTAGAAGTAAGAGCTTCTTTAGGAGATATCAATCCACACATTTTAAATATTTAAATTGATAAAATTAGAAAGAAGGTAATTGCATAAATAATCAAAAGATAATAAAACTAAATGTAAGAATACTTGTTAAGAAAATAGATTAAAAATGATTTAATTGGTGATAAACTAATTAATACTAGTGCTAATGGGTCAGGGTATGCTTCACAAAATTTGAAATGGGTCTATAAATATTTAGAAACATAGAAAACTATATTTTATTGGGGTTAGGTAGGTTAAATTATCTTGTTGTTTTTTATACCATAGGTAATCATTGATGGTTGGGGTGACCGTCGACGGTTATGCCTAACCATCAATGGTTGGGGTCTGACCATTAGTGGTTGACCATGTATTTTTGGGTTTGATCAATAGCTAAATCAAAAGATTACATAGATGAATTTTAGGAGTTGGGTAAGGGCTAGGCTGATTTTAAAATGAAATAAAAGTATGTTAATAGTAATAAATAAGCACTTGTCTTACCAAAAGTTGATTGGGTGAGTGGTTGGCATTTTTAGCCTATGGGTGAAATTTGGGTTGATTATAGTAGAGTAATGGTACCTGAGAGCTTGGTTGAGAGGCAATAATAATTTGGATATCAATAATATGGCTTGATAATGTGGATGATGTTGATTGACATGATTAACATAATTGACCTACAAAATAAAACTCTAAGTACCTAAGCTCTTGATAATTTATTGTATATGCAATTGACCTCCTAGGTTTCTCTCTTATAGAAACAAGAAAGAGGTGGAAGTGAAGGTGTAACTAAGCCATCTAAATATAATTTATTCATGAAAAGGCTTGTAACATGAATTAGACAAGATTATATTTAGAAGAGGGTCAGTGAAGTTTACATGCTTTTAGTGATAAGGTGGATCCTGATCATCGATGGTCAGGGGTTCCTAAGGCTAACCATCGATGGTCACCCTGACCATCAATGGTCAGGGTCCATAAGAAAAGGGTCATAAATGTTAGGGTCACTCATCTTGGTGAAAATGGGTATAAATAGGTCGGGTTTGGCCAAATGGGTGTAGATTGGTCCCAAAGAGGTCTTAGGTGTGTGCAAGGGTATTTTTGACATTCAAAAGTGTACGTGTGCAAATTTCAAGTATCTACATTATGATTTAAAATACTTCAATTTTTTTAGCATCAACATTGTGTGTGTCCTTATGTTCTTTCTTGAATCACAATCCCTTATTACAACTTAGTGACACTTGATGAGCTTCAAGTGGGGTATATGTATACACATAATATTTTTAACTTGTATTGATTACTAATGCTTTACATCTTGTATGAACACATTGAGATTCAATCTCTTTGAGTGTATGTCATAAGGGGTACATCAGGAAAGGGCTAGGAAAAACTTTGGTGATTTGTATGATTATTATCCCTTTTTTCCACACTATTACCAATCCAATTAGATCCCAAAACCTTTACCTAAGCTACTTATTTTCCCTTGATTATTCCTCTAGTCTTTTCCTCTTTCATTCCTCCTTTTCTTGTCTTAAATTCCTTTTTTGACTATTAGTTTAACTGGGCCTATCGGGTTGACCTAATATAGTTTAGGGGTATTATTTAATTTCTTAGCTTATTAGCCCTTCAACTGACCCAACTCAGACTTGGTAAATTATCCCTGAAAACACACTAGGTCAACCATGTATAGTCAATGTTCTTAGAAGGATTTAGGTTAATATATTATTATATATACATGATCATTTCAATCACAATTCATATGTGCAATCAAGATTTATTATTCACTCACACTTATTTACAATTTTCTCTTCCACCATTCTACTTGAGGAGACTTAGCTTAGTTTTCTTATTTAGATAATCTAGTCTTGTGGCTAAGTCTTGGATGTTTTGGTCTTTCTTATTGATCGTTACAAACCACAATAACCTCTTGTGAAGCCCCTTTGGCCAAGGGAGAGATTGAGTCTTGATGGATTCACATTCAGGTAAGTATATTCTAACTTTGTTCTCCTCTCTTTTAGTAGATAAAAGTTGCATAAGTGTTGGCTCGAATAATACCATGTTTCATATTTTATGTATTATGGTGTTACTCATACTTACTTTAATGTAAACTCCCTATACATGTTTGTTTTATTTCTTCTATCCCCCGCTTTGTTCCATAAGCTTTGGTGAGAACTAGATTAGCTTTTACTTTCTTACTCTTATAATAGAGTGAATGTTTTAAACCTCAGGACTCCATTAGGGTTGTTGTGTGATTATGTTAGGCTATAGGCTTTGGAACCCTTACTATCATGATAGGTTGTGAAAAGTGATACAAGTGATCCCCTAATTGGGTCTAATAGATCCCCATATTGGTCATGCTCCTGCTTAATAAGTGTATCCCCAATCAAAAGTGTAGGTGTGATCTATCTTATCTGATCTAGGATTAATTCATAGACATGATGCATTTATGATTGCATATAGTTTGATCTCAGCTTTGATTAAATATTTATTGACCTTGATTTTAGATTCATTCTTGTATTCAACTAACCATGGATTTTTCATAAAATTATATTTTCAAGGCAACTTGTTAATCATTTTAAGAGCAATAAAACATTCTATAGCTCCTATGTCTATCAACATTAAAATTGGATGACCAAATAATGTACTTGACAACTCAATAGAACCCTAAAACTCAACTTGATCATTTTCAATATCTTCATTAATTCTCTATTGAAAAGATCTTTAAGGTGGAGTAGTACCCTTATTCTTACCATCTAATTTACCCTGAGTACATTACCTAATGTAATGATCACCTCTACAAATGAAGCATCGAATAGGTGGTCCTTTTCTATCAGAATGTTGATTTCCATTAAAACCTCCCTTGAAACCATTTATTGGTTTCATGTTCCCTGAATCGCTACTAAATGTTTCATTCTAATTCTTGAATTGATTTTTATGTTTTCCACTCCTTGTCTAATTCTTGTTTTTGAAAGTCATTTTAGGACCTCTAAACTTTTTCTTGAATTTATGTTTGACCTGAGAAAATGGCTTCAATTTCTAATTTTTATTTACTTATTTTTCTAAGAATTGATCCATAGTGCAAAGCACATGCACATCCACCTTGCATTAAATTTGGGTTTTTAATCCTATAATGAATTTCTTAATTCAAAATCTCTCATTTGCCTAATACTAAGGAACATACTTTAAGAGCTTATTAAATTGATCCCAATATTCATTCACTATAAGATATCCTTGCTTCAAATTATAAAAATATGTTAACTTCTAATCAAAATAGAGTTAGCTCAACAATCATGATCTAAAAAAGGTCACAAAATGTTCCTACATGATGGTGATAGAGTCAAGATTCATCTTCAATTTCTTATTTTCCCACCACGTTGTTGATTTTCCAACTAATTGGTAAGCTCCCCAAACTAATTTTATAACTTTAGATTAATTATGTATATTTAAATACTTATCCATCTCAGTTAGCCACACTTATACTCCATCTCATATAATAGTTCCATCGAACTTGGATGGAATAATTTTCTTCATATCTCATGCAATCTTTATAGCTACACATGCTCTCACATATTGAGGCATCTCCTCTTACCTAGGTTATTAAGGAACTTATTGCTCAGTAGGATGATCTTTAGGTTCATTCAAATTATTTTCCTCTACATTCACATGAACTTTATATTCAATGGTATCTATCCAATCCATAGTTTCATTCATGGTTGTGAGAATCTAATCAAGTTTTGAAGATTGTTTAGTGATAAACTAATTTGGGTCAACTAGGGGGTTAGTATTATTGGGATTGGATGTACCCTCACCAGCTGTTATTTGATGTAACATTCTTATTTTTATAATAAAATAATAAAAAAACATTAGTGGACTCATTAGGTCCAAGAGTTTTATCCTCAACTCTAATACCATATTGAAACCACCCCTCAGGGTTAAACTAGAATTAGGTAAAAAAAATCTCAATAAAAATCTAACTTAAACTATTACAAGTACTAATGATCTTTCACTAAATGTATCATTTATGAAAACTAATATATTAACCATCAAGTTAATGATATGATTCATTTAGCTAATGATCACTATAAAAATATATTGATTTGCTTTCACAAGTAAAACATACAATAATACTAAATTACCTAAATTAATAAATCAACCACTATTGGTTTAAATATCACAATAGGTATAGATATAAATAACCAACTTCTTCTATTATTGCATTAACATCAAATAATATAAGTATACAATATTACATAATTGAATATCATATTATAATTATACAATGTTCCACATAACATACGAGTTTAAGTGAACTCATTAATATCTACAAGTAATCTTGAGAAAAGCCTCTATCAATTAACTATTGGAAAGTGAGGGAGAGTATCATATGATTGTTTAGACAAACCAACCATGGAACATTGATCTCCTACACAATATCTTAAAAATAGAATGGACCTCTCTTCATGGATGGGCAGATAGTGATAGTGTAAAAATTGAGAAAGTCAACTAGAAACTTCTTCTATAATATAACTATCACATGCAACATATCATAAATAAATATGTTCTAACATGATATTTTGAAATACATGAAAAATAAATCAAATATATTAATTGAAAATGTTTAAACCATAAACATTACTTTGGCCAAAGTTTTAATATAGTTTTTCAAATCTCAAGATTGGTCAAATTCACACACATAACTCATTTCAATAACCTCAATTTGTCTATTAATGGTGCTAAGTATGTAGTGAAGTCCATCTCACTTGCTTAAAGTCATTAATACTAATTTTTTAATCCATAAATAATATTTAAATCAACATATTCAAATAATAATTTTTCATATAAAAATGCCACAACACAGATTAATATAAAGAAATCATTAAGTACCATACATTTCATCAGATGCATATAATTGTTATAAATTAGCTATCTAACTTTTAAATATATTATTTTACATAAAACATTTGATTTATTCAATATATGAAAAACAATAATAATCAATTAATACTCCATCAAAATTAATTATCTATTTATTTTCAACCTAACTTTCAATTAGGTTCAGATTTCTAATAAAATACTATTTAAATACCTACAAAATTCCCTATTTCTCATAATAGTAACACAATATCCTATTAACATATTATGAAAACTCTTGAGAAATTATTATGTATTAAATAGTCCTTTTTATGTTATAATTCCCCAACTATAACTTTTATCTAATTACCCATACACTAACTACCATGAGACAGGTATATGTGCAAATTACATTGAAGTTTATCTCTAGTTAAGGCTTATATGCAAATATAAAAATCTATAATCCCAATAAAATATCAATTAATGTTCAGCCTCATCTTATTGTATATAAATAAATTGTGTGTGTGTGTGTGTGTGTGTGTGTGTGTGTGTGTGTGTGTGTGTGTGTGTGTGTGTGTGTGTGTGTGTGTGTGTGTGTGTGTGTGTGTGTGTGTGTGTGTGTGTGTGTGTGTGTGTGTGTGTGTGTGTGTGTGTGTGTGTTTGTGTACAAGTTTATCCAATTGAAGGTAATATTAGGTATAATGAAAAAATCACAAGGCATCTCTATTAAGCAAGTATAATTATTTAATGGATCCAATTATGATTTTTAGAGTGCAAGAGTGGATACCTACGTCATATCCTTGGGGTTTGACAATTGGAAATCTATTTTGGATGGTTATTCCATTCCACCTATTTCTATAACTCATATTATAGACAAGAAGTTAAGTGAGAACAATTACAAATCTATGAATGCTATCATTTATGGTCTTTATGAGGTTGACTTCACCAAGGTAATCCATTGAAATTCTACTAAGGATATTTGGGAAAAATTTTAGCTCATCTATGAAGGAGATTAAAAATTAAAGTTATCCAAACTACAAACCTACCAAAGGAAATTTGAAAGTCTTAAAATGAAGGAAGAGGATATTGTGACTTCCTATCTTCTAAGAGTTGATGAGGTAGTGAACATGATCAAAGGCATGGGAGAAGTTATTGAAGAAGGTACTATAGTACAAAATGTATTAAGGTCTCTCACTTTCAAATTTGATTTAAAATTTTCTATTATATAATAAATTCATGATCTCACCAGAATGAAGATGAATAAATTACATAGTATTCTATTTTCCTATGAGATGAGAGTTAGTGAGGATAAACTACCAAATAAAGAATTAGCTTTCAATGCAAAAAAGATAAAGAAGATGTTCCAAGATAATAAGGTCAAGGATTATGATATTTACAACATTTATGATGATGAGCTAATAGCTTTATTAAAAACAAACCTAAAAATAGGTTCAAGCAAGTTTAAGCATAAATTTACCTTCAAATGTTTCAAATGTGGAGAGATAGATCACTTTGCCAACAAGTGTCCTCATAAGAATAAGGTAAATGATAATGAATAACATGAAGAAGATCATGATAATGACAAGAACAAATTTAGATCCAATAAAAACAATAATAGTTTCAAAAATTATAATGGCCAAAAGATGTTTTACAAAGACAAGAAGAGTCTCTACACCAAGGGATATTGTAGCTATCTAATGAGAATGATGGTAGTGATTATAGGAATTATCATGATGATGATGGTCCTAATGAATATTAAACTTTGCTCATGGTTGAAGAAGGTAACTACTTATATCAAGAAGAATCTACATGGTTTGGAGGTGGTTTAGGTGATACAGATGATGAAGAAGATAAGGTAAACAATGAGACTGAGTTGATGAATGCCCTTGAAGATCTAAGGATTGAGAAGAATAAAACCAATAAGTTAAAGTCTCAAATAAAATACTATGAAGATAAATTTAGTGTGTTTGAGGTAAGAATAAGTGAAGACACCAAGGAGCATGAAGATATATTTAAGCATCTCAGTTGTCAATTGGAAATCCTAACTACAAGCTTGAAATCTAATAAATATGAGAATTCAAGGTATGTGATTGAAAATGAGTCATTTAAATTTGAGTTATAAAATACATCTAGTAAGAAAAAGTCATGTGTGATGTTTGAAAAGAGCTCAATTGATATAGACAACATTATGAATAGTCAAAAGCATGCTAGTGATATAACTAGACTTGGTTACAAAGAAGACAAAAGAATGTAACCCAAGACAAGATAAAAACCAATGTGAAAAATAAAAATCAGACCTTGAATATCAATCATCAGTCAAAGAATGAAGGTGTAGGTAGAATGAGGATAAATCAGATTAGACAACCAAATTCCATGAGGTATGAAAATTTCAATGGTTACCGCTACACTTGAAATCAATTCGGATATAAGGTTAGAGACTGCAGATGACCTTCTCAGAATGAATTTGCTTGAAACTATGAATGGAATCATAAATCAAGTGTTGTGAGTAAAAGTGAGTGATATAGCTATCATGACATGGGACACATTGCTAAATTTAATCCAAATCAGGTAAGGCAAGATGAGTTCACTTTAAGAAGAATTATTTGCTACAATTATGAGAAGATTGGTCACATTGCTAGGTTATGAAAGCAAAGACCATCAAGTCAAAATAAGTTCAATTAGAATCCTATAGTGCAAAGAAGAAGGCAAGCTAAAATATGGAAACCAAAAGTGGAAAATATGTGCCATGATCAATCTACAGGTCCAAGTGGATTATTTGCCAAGGTAAATAATGCTATAGAGGTTGAAGAGAATTAGTAGATCTCATTGTCTACTCATTTTAGGAATGAAAAGGATACAAGTGAACATATTAATGTTGATGAGTAAGTTTCCTATGTAGAACATTAGTTAATAATGTCAAGTGTTGATGCTTTGAAGTATGAGACTGATACTTCAAGTGAGAAGGTATGCCAAGAATCTTTATTTTCTCCATGTATTTTCAATACCATCCTAGAAGAAAAGAAAAATATTGTAGTGGATGAGCATTTTGATTTTATTAAGCCTAATAAGAAGAAGAAGAAATATAAGTATCAGATAACCAAGGAGGAGGAGAAATATGAGGAGTTATGTGAAATTCCTAGTTTCACATTGTTCTAGGACATTATGGGTCAGGGTGTCTCTATCTACGCTTCAAGGAGACACTTGATAAGCAAAATAAAGCATGGTAGATGCTAGTTATGCTTTTATTGATGTTGAAAGATAAGATTATCATTTGAATATGTGTTTGGAAAAGGGAGAGATTTCTAAGATCTATGAGAAGATTATCAAATCCAATGTTCAAAGAAGTCCAAGTTGATTTTAGTTTGTAAAAGTGGATGATGTGGCTTCATGATGCTAGTATGATGTCATGATCTATGTCAAGTGATGGTGTTTAATGGAAGATAGTATGTTGACCATTTTTGTTTTGTAAACCTAGTGTTTTGGCCTTTGTTAGAAAAGTGGGTTGCCTAATGAATTGAGGTCTAAGGATGATTAATTATTTGAATTGGACAAATGGGTACTCAAAAGTATTTTAGTCTTCTGGAAGTACATGGTTGGTTCTATAAAGGAGGATTTGTGTAAATAGAGGATTAATTAGCTAGTAGGTTTATGAAGTATTTCTTAGAGGAAGAGATGAGTGTTTATTTTTGGCAGTCATGAAGGGGTATGTGATAATTCTCTAGATATGAATTCTCAAGCCATGAAAGTTCATACATAGAAAGTTAAGGGCTCTACAAGGTCCACGTAAGGGCTACAAGGCCTCTAAGTAAGTATAGTATGAAGAAGTGGACTTTTTGGTATTTTTATCCAAATACCAAGGTGTTCAAAGGGTTCCAAAGGCCAATTGAATTAGGGAGAGTCCTTCTTAATGTTTTTAAGGTAAGTTCATGTAGTTTTTGATGTTCATGTATGTTTTTCATAGAATCTATGTATGATCAAAGAAGAGTGTAGTTATGGAGCATGTTTGAGAAGCTCAAGGTAACAAGAGGTATGAAAAATGTTAGGGGGATTATTTATAATCTCTCATAGGTGGTATTTTACTATTAATAGTCCTTTAAGTCTTTTCAAGTATGCATGATCAAGAGTTGAGCCCATTTTTTTATTGTATCAAAGGGGGAGAAAGTTCTTGAAGAGAGAAAAAGTCTAAGCATAAGCTTCGTATTGGTGTATGACATCAATGACAAAGGGAGATATTCTTGGAGGTTTTTAAATGATGTCTATAATGTGACAAAGTATTTTAATGAGGTGTCATGTGTGCTATAATGATAATGACAAAGTGTGTTTCAATGTTCTTCAATATTCTTGCATAGTTCTCCATTATTTGACTTGGATAGGTAATTGATTGATGATATTGATGGTATAGACATGTTTTAGAGACCATATGGGGTGTTATTATTTATTATATTGATTTTGGAAGTGAAATGAGTTCATTAGATAAGTCATATGAAGGTTTAGGTTCAAGTAGTAATCTTGACAGACATGACAAAGTGATTAGATTAATAGCTTAGAGAATATATGGCATATGTGCAAATCAGTAAGGACAAAAAAGAGGTTATGAGGCATACATAGATGTATTTATAAATTTTGGTATGTCATGTGTTCTTTTATAATGAGAAACAAGCATATTATAGCTTAAGATAAGTCAGCCCATCATTACACGACATGCAGATATGAATGAACCAACAAGTTTGTACATTTAATATAGGTACTCAAAAACATCAACTAAGGTCAAAGGTTTTCATGGAGATGTTATCTATAGCTCCAAAAAGGTACCTTTAATATTTTTACTCTTGAGGATTTTTTTAGATCAAATTATAATCCTTCAAAGTTGGTCTTGAAGAATGTGATGGGCCAGAGACCATCAAATTTAACTACATTGAAGTCTGAGGTCAACTAGTCAGTAGATCTAATGGTGTGTGTTAAATCATTGATTATTATCCAACGACATGCATAAAATTCAATATGTCAAAGAATTAAAATGTTAGTAACATGTGTCACATACAAAAACCCTAGATAGAAGATCAATGGCTTATAAATATTCATATAAATAGAGATCAAAAATGCAGGTCGAGTCAAAGAGTTAATGTCTGTAAAAGGCATGCATATCTACCAGGTGGCACAATCATATGAGCTCAAATAAAAGATAAATAGTGAGAATTACAAGGTAAAGTTAGGATAATACATTAATATTTATGAAATTCATTTTTCAAAAGTTTATAGGGAGCACAAGATGAAGTTAAAGTTTTTGATGTTTAACATATACTCAGTGACCATTGGAATTTGAATATTCAAATTAATGAGGGAAAATTAGTGCTCAATTTTGTGCTATATATTTTGATCGAGGATAAATTTATTGATGCATTAAAAATAAAATTTTTAAATGACTTCAATTTTCATTCATATAATCTAGTTATAAGGTTTTAATGTTCATAGAGTTAAATATATTGATCTCCAAAGTTGACTATGTGTTTGAACATGTTACTTAGTGACCCAAGAAGGATAATTGATTAATTATTGATAGTATTTTAATGTATAAAAATTAATTATCTATTAGAGAGTATTATAGTCTCCATAAATACCATCTATGTGGATTTTTTAAGTTTTACCAATCTATATTTAGTATGAACAAAGGCTTAGAAGTTGATTGTGTTTATTGAATTCACTGGCACATTGAGTGACCATTTTACAAAGGTAAGTTGAAGGTGTTATAGGTATATTTAAGAAATAAAATGAATATTAAAATGTTCTATAAGTCTCTAAGGTGTATTATAAGGAATTGGTTATCATATTTTACCCCTAATCAGATATGGATATTCAAAATAGCTTAACTATATTTTGACTATATATGACCAGTCTAAGTGGTCATTTTGAGAAAGTTGAATTGAGTGAGTAGAGCCTATGTTAAAGTGTCTAAATCACATGGAGATATATATGAGGTCATGAAATTTTCACCCATGTGAAATAATCATATGGATATGTTAAATATTTGAGTGTTTGCTTCATAATTTTGAGATTGTGTTTTCTTTGTATGAAGACCTAAAGAGCAATGAGACCTAATTGGTAGGTTCAAGTGTTAAGTTGGTCTTCCAAGTGTCATAGACCCATTATATAGTTATAAATGGAATATTATAGATAGGTTTGATGTTTTCAAATCATTGGTAAAGGATGAAGGTGAAGAAAATAATACTTAATTTATTTACATCAGCAAAAGGTTACAAATATATAGAGGAAGTTGTTCCTATAATATAGGAAACAACTCTCCAACAAAACATGATTTGTTTCTAACAACTCATATAATAATTAAGATAATTATGTAGGTTATTTTAAAAAACCTAACTTACATAGATAATAATATTTACCTCTAAGTAAATATCCAACCACATATATAATATAAGCATTATTTTCCTAACATTCCCTCCCTTAGTACGAACATGGAGAAAAATCAATCTAGTACCTATTGGCATCAAATTGTGCATCCTAGGATACTATATTAAGCTCATATAATTTGATGCAAGATTTAATCATCTATAAAGTTTTGGGGAACTTGTAAGAGATATGAATCTCTAGGATTGAAAGGGTTAGCTCCTTAGATTCTTCTTTAAATGCTTATCACCTAATATAATGCTTGTTCATGGAAAAGGGTTAGAAGTTTTTCATGAAATGGAAAAATACACTAAATATGTGATACACCAAGACATATACTATAGAGTATCACATTCATACTAAGCAACAAATATTTCTAAGACCAATTCTAGGAATTGAATGACTCTAACATAATTACTTCAATATGAAGGTAACACACACAGGATAATAAACAAGATAACTAATCTAGGGGAAGATTTCATACCATAAAGACAATTTATTGATTGAACAAGAGCCTCATACAATCAACACACTTCACATGACTTGTTAAAATTAGAACTCTTATTTAAACATGAAGGATATATGGAGAGTAAGGATGATACTATCACTTGGTTCCACTATTCATCACTCACACACTTAGATAAAATGTTCATAACTCAAAAGTAGACTTGTATTCAATGTTAAAATACAAAATTTAATTCCGTACTAGTAGGGATTAACCACACTATATGTGATCACCTTTACAATAGACAAAATGGCTCACATTTATAGAATTTGGAAGAAGAGAGAGAAAAGAGAAGTCCAAGAGTCATAGAGACACTTTTCACCACTATAAATATCAGTTATTTATGCATGTGAGAGATAAATTGGGTGATACATGTAATTTAATTATTTAAAAATGTCATATCCAATCATCCAAGACCTACAAAGTGGTCAATAAACTCTTTTCCTTACACATAAAAATGCCCCTCATGATTTTCCTTTGAAAACTACCTTATCACTCCAAATGATTAGGTATGGTGATGGATCTAAGTGAGAGTGGTTTATAATAAGCCCTCACATTAATTATAGAGGTTCTTGATCATCCCTATCATTCTATCCATGCATAATCATCCTTGGCAGTCTCAAAATAGTTCATTTCCATACACCTCTCACACATGGCACCTAAAAACTCTTCAATTTTGAAATATAATCCTTAAAATAAGATGAATTAAATGTTTCCAAAGTTTCCATAGAATTATTTTAAATAAACAAGATTTAAAAGGCCTTTCAATTAAAGATTCACCATTTCCTCCAAAGTGTCCACTATCTACCTACTAGATTAGCTAAAAGGAAAGAGATAGTAGATAGACTTAGGAGATTAGACACATAATAAAATGATCATGAGGACTTATAAAAAGTCCTAAAATTCCTCCCAAATGTGATTATGTATTTTTTAATTCTTCTCACACCTAAAAAAACACAAAAGGTCAAAAGAGCCTTATTTTTTCCTATTCCATATAGTTGCGTACAACAACCTAACATTGAATGGTGCCTAAGAGAGTCCTATACATGTTACAAAGGATTCATGGCATTTACATCTCATCTTAATTATTAATCGCTTCACCTTGCCAATCAGGTCCTTATGTAGGGTTTTGAAGGGTTTTGAGTGCATTTTAGTCCTAACCTTTGTTCATAAAGGTTTGACATTGGAATCCTCTCAAAATGTCATTGAGGGATTCTTAATGACCTTATATAACATCTTTAATCACCTCCACGTCCCATGCAAACGCTCGTGAAAGATATGAGCATTCTAAGATGACCATTTAAGTCATTTTCATGTATTTTTTGAGGGTTTATGTGTATCAAGCCCAAAAATGGTCCTTTTATGGTTATTTATGCCATATAAAATCTCATACACCTCTTTTTTACCCCCATTAACCTATTAAAATCATTATAATGTCTCTCTAAGATCTAAAAATGAAAATGACTACCTCTTTAAAACTAAGTCCATACCTTGACAATGGGTCTACCTACACCTTTGAGCCAAAAGACTATTATTGACACTTACCATAAACTAATATAGATTTAACACATCATATTTATCCCCATGTAGGTGATCCAAAAAATTACAAGGCTTGGCAACGGCTAGAACTTGAAATGACCCCTCATTTAGAATTATGCATATTCCTTGCCTTACCCTTATGACTATAAACCTTCTTAGTTAGAGCATCCTTATTAGTCTCAAACCTTATAGGTTGATTTTTCATGTTTATATATGTGTGTTACAACTATAAAAACCCTCTTTCAAGATTTTTTTGACTTTTGGTCCATGTTTCTACCTCCTTTAATAAGAAAATAGGGTTTATGTAAAGGAAAAAGTGTCCCTTATCTGAGATAAAACAAGGGGAAATTCTCCTATTAGCCTTAATAAATTGATTATTATATATCGTATTTAACCCTCAAGGATACTCTATACCAATTTTTAGCCTCTAATGCCAAGCATTAGATCTCCATCTCTACACATTTCCTAGGTAGACTTTAAACAAGGTAGCTTGATGAAGGTAGGTAGGGTATGAGACTAATTTTTTCCTTTGAAAAGGTTCCTTTTATGCATATCCTTAGATTAATGAGGTATATTTGAATTGTGGATCATGATATATCATCCTATGCTTGATTGAGGTCCTTACTCTTCATATACTATTTCTTTCATATGTATATGGTCACACTTGTCATGACTGTGACTGTGTTTGCCCTACCTGTAGGTGGTGTTGGCTTTGTTCATGGTGTAAAAATGGTATTTATCTCAACCTTTGGGTTAAAAAATGTCATATAATACTTGTGAACACTTTGACTACCAAAAATATCCATCCTAAATCCAAACCTATGCATTATCTGCCTCATCTTACCTATCTGACTTGTAGGTGTATATTAGGCTATTAAGGGGTTTTTTAGGCTCATTATCCTTTGAAAGAGTCCTATGAAAATATAAAATTTATATTGAGCTTATTAACCACCATTTCATCAAGGTTGAGCTCCTATTAGATTTCCAAAATACCTTATCCCCTCAATGTTAAGCTCACTATTAAGACTTCATTCCATGAGAGTTTAAACTCATCAATTGACCTTGGGTGTCATTAGCCTCATTGAAAATACTACTTCAACTCACTACCTATATTTCTAACCTGACTGTGTTTCATGGTCCTTAATCCTACTTGTAGACCAATTGAAACTTTTTGAGGTTTTTTTATTCTCCTTGAAATTTTTTTAATCATAAAACTACCTTGTATCTCTTATTCATCTTGAAAAATAAAAATAAGGCCAAAACCTCAACCTTTTACATCATTTCTTGAAACCCCTACTATAGATGGCTTTTCCCAAGCCTATGTATAGGTAAAGGAGGGTGTTTAAGGGTAGAAGCTATTTTCCAACATTATTGAGGTAATATTCAAGTCATGAATGTATGTTTGGGTTAGTGAATATCATTCAAGCATGAAAAAAATGCATGGTTGCTTGTTAGCGGTGTCAAACCATTCATCTTTTCACAAGACTGTAGATAACATTAAAACTTCTTAGTGTGTTTTGGAATGCTTTCAATACCCTCAAACTTAGATCACCTTTCATTCTTCCTTATCCAAACTTGGTGAATTCCTTGTATATATTAGGGAAAATAAGTATAAAACTTCAAAAGGTATCAAGATATTCTTATCCATGATATATGATGCTTGCAAAATCACAAAGCTCTCTATTTTCATTTTTTGGGACAAATAACCCTGTATCAGTCTTTAGGCTTTTGGGAGTGGTTTTCCACCTTGTTTGTCAATTTGATCTTGAAGTAAGCTTGTCATAGACTCTTTAGTATACCAAAATTCCAGAGGATTCATCCATCAATTTTAACATTCCAATATGACTTATTTTGCTACTCTATTGGTTGTTTATGAGTAAGGATTTTGTGCATATAGATAGTAGGAAAGAAAAATGAGCAATGGTGCATGATTTAGGCCTCATGGTCTCTTATTTTCTCATCAAATACACATATAATCTCTCAAATATGTTGAAATCCTTACCAAGGTTATTTTCAAGGCAAGATGATGTCATGGAACTCTTTAACTAATCACTCCCTTTGAATATGTTGATAGTGAAGGAAAAGAGTGAGCAAGGTGAAAATTTTGGACTTCAAGATTCCCTTCTTTGGACTTAAAATGAAATTTTATGAATTCAAATAGCTGGGGTGCATTCAATTCTTTCACATTAATGTGGAAAACTTCTATTCAAGGCACTTTTAGGTGCATCTTTCTGAACAAAGGTAGAAAACCTGGTTTAGAACAAGGACAAGCCTAGAAAAGACTTTCCTAGGCATTTGATGACTTATAAATCCATTATAATCATGAAAAACCTATGGATATGTCACTAAAAACATAGGACATCACCAAATCCATTAAACCAAAGCAAATTATTCTGAAACTAGCTTAAAAGGAGACCCCTCATAGATGCACATGCATAAAAAGTTGCCTAAAGTGTTATCAATTGTTCATAAAGGAGTAGGAACATAATTTCATGTTATTTTTATGAAAATTAAGTGAACTTAGAGTTATATCCACCCCTAGAATCACTCTTCCCAACTCCACTCATATGGCCCATGCCAAGCACTTGAAAATGACCCTTTTTTACTTGTCAAGAGAAAATGGAGGAAAATAAGTTATATATGGACTGTATTTCATTATCCTTGAAAAAAAAGAATTAAAAATAATGTCGGGAGGTGGAGAGTCACTCAACCCATAGCTTTAGTTGATGGTCAGATCATTCATTCTGTACAAGTGCCCAAAAGGGCCAAAAAATAAGGAGAAACTCCCCATATCTACATATAATTGACTCTTTTATAACATATGACTACTCCTGACAAGATCCTAACCTTTTATTCATTAAAAATCACCTTGGTCACAAATTTTATTTCATGAAAGTCTGTACAAGTCATTAAATGGGCTAAAATGTGACCAAAAGGCTCCCTTTTGCACATGAGACCTAGCATATGATAAATTCATGACTAAAAACACTTTAAATATATATATCAAAGACCATATTAGGACCTATTAAATATAATTTGTGACTTTGACCATCTTTGACTTTGGTTGACTAGGCCATTTCAAGGAGGTCAGACTTTAAGAAGGACTAGGAGAAGGATAAGTGAGACATATAGGATAATAAAAGATCCCATAGGACACATGAAACCTTATTAAAAAGTTCAAAATAGTATGGTTTAACCTAATTTGACTTGGGATAAAATTTGGTCAATAGTACCTGTTCATGATATATGTGGTTTTCAAAGAGAACCACCAACTCCAAAGAATAGTTTTCTAGTGGAACCATCAACTACTCTATATGTGGTTTTCAAATAGAACCACCAAATCCTTAATATATGGTTTTTTATTCAAACCACCAACCACTCCATATTAGTGTACATGTTTTCCCCACCCATATTTACAAAAGGAAATAATATAGGAAAATATGCTCCTAATTATGAATAGGAATATAACATCTATTCTTATTTTACCACACATGCTCACACTAAAAAAAATCATACAACACCATACTGGAAAAGTTTTCACATTACAATCTATAAGAACATAATGTTCTTGATTTTAGTCACTATTGTTGATCATTGCCACTTGATCTTGAATAAAAAAGGAAATTACCACTACCACTGGAAGCTACCCTTAGCTTTAGCCAGTTTAGCATGGAATAGAAATGGACCATTGAAGATATGTTCCCCCCATAATGTGAAATTTCCATAGGAACACTATAAATAAAATCATACCAGATTGCATACTACCGATTTTATCTTGTTATCTTATATCTTGTTACACATGGTCACCAATGCTAGTGAATGTATTCTCCTAGCTAGAGGATCACCACAGTCAGAGGATCTCTAAAATAATCTAATATCTAATATAATTATTATTGTGTATCCATAAACCACACACTACTAAAATTAAACACACAATTGAAATAAAATGAAAGCATATTGCATATGTATGTATGTCACCAAATCATTGATACAACCCCATCATTGGTGACTGACGAGAGGTCACTAAAATACCTCCAACCTCCTATTCCTCCAGCATCCATTAATGTTACTAACTTAATATAAGATATATAAGAGAATGATATGCATTCCTTGTCATGATATAGGGTAGGTTCGAGGGGCAGAGTCCCTGAAGCCAAGCACACATTTTATTTTTGTCTTCTCATGAATCTATAATTCACCTCACTATGCCAATTCATCGAGACCAATTTCACAAAATTATTCACTAGGAGTTGAGGATGTGGAATATGTGTTCAGGGCATTCTATGTGTTGGATGTCTTTGAGATTTTAAATTTATCTATCATCAAATCATGAAAAATTAAATCGTCATAGTAGGTATGTGTGTAGACACAAACTCACCATCTCATAGATCTAAGCTAGATCTATGCACATATTTGAATGGCATGACCAACTGTAGGATTTACTCAAGCATTGAAACTAATGTAAAATAACACTTTAATATTACAAAACACCATGTTTAAGTAGAGTAATGATGATTACAGGTAGGTTAGTTCTTCTCTTGGGCTCATCATTACCAAATATTCATGTGGTAAGTTGAGATAGCAATGTTGAGAATATATGGTAGAAAATACCAAATTTTTTGATGGTAGTCCTCAATATAATAATATGTATAAATAGACTTTGCATGTGGATGTAGATAAAAATCTATGAATGAATCTATGAATTGTCAATGCATACAAAAAACTAGGCAAACTTTATATGATCTAGAAATGGCTAAATACTGTGAATGCATAGATACTTGAAAGTAATCTCAAAGATAATGAATAACATTATTCTATGAAATGAAATAATTATGATTGCCCCTTTTCTTCATCATAACATTTTATAGATGTAGGTATTAATAGCTCAAGTACCAATTTAAGAAAATAATACTTCATTTATTTACATAAACAAAAAGTTACAAATATATAGAGCAAGTTATTCCTATAATCTAGGAAACAACTCTCCAACAAAACATGAGTTGTTTCTAATAATTCATACAATAATTAAGCTAATTACGTAGGTTGTTTTAAATAATATAACTTACACAAATAATAATATTTACCTATAAATAAATATCCAACCACACATATAATGTAAGCACTGTTTTCCTAACAGAAGGTGATCCAAGTAGTCTCACATGTAACATGTGAGTATGAAGGCCTAATTATTTTAGGTCTCACCAAGACCTAATGGTGGTTTGGGTATAATGAATTAATGGCCAACCTATGATAATGTATTTAAGCTATGTACTTAGAATTATAGAATTCTTAAGGGTTTAGACAAGTCTTATGGCTGACCAATAAGATAATATTCATGAAGACCCTATAAAGAGTGAAGGCAATGGTGATGGTTTTTATACTTGTGTGTGAAGTGTTGAGATGTTTTGATTGTGTGTGATGAGAAAATATTTGTGAAGGTTGTGAGAGATGTGTGGATGTATT
Source organism: Torreya grandis (assembly GCA_037957365.1). Lineage (NCBI taxonomy): Eukaryota > Viridiplantae > Streptophyta > Pinopsida > Cupressales > Taxaceae > Torreya > Torreya grandis. The sequence goes on along the minus strand of JARHVA010000675.1, from coordinate 4,293,316 downwards.
GAGAGGTAGATCAGAGTATAAATTGCATGTATGACCTTATGGTCAAAATTCTATTATTCAATTTACAATTTTGATGCATGAGAACAAGTGAAGGGTTATTAGTGTAGGTTTTTATTTTTCCCTATTTATTAATTAGGGAAATTGTATTTCTTGTGCATTCATGGAGTTTTCCTACATTTGTGGGATAGGCTAGCTTATGTGGAGGTGTGTGTCATAGATGTGTCATAGGTGTCATAAGAATGTCATAAGTAACTCCCTTGATGGGAGTTACTTCTCTATTCTTAGCACCTCGTCACCACCTTTCATGGAGGAGTTACATTCTATTCTTGGGCTGACTTGTACACCTTTTGTGGAGGAGTTACTTTCATACTCTCCTATTTGTATTCCTCACTTTGGCCATCTCATGCTAATCAGATTTTGGTTTTCTCCATTTTGTCTTGTGCAATTTCTCTTATTGTGTTAATTTCAAATTGCTTTAGCATCTTGTGGTGTGCACTTGCTTCAACTAGTGTGATCACGTCTCCATTGCACTTGCATTATCCAGATTCTGGAAACAACTCTGATATGGTATCAGATCTTTCTCAATAATCTTGTGTGTGTTTATGCTTTTAGCTTATTTTGAAATCAAGAGGAGTGGAGTTCTTTTTATTTTTTTATTCTAGATTTGGTCTAAAATAAAATAAAAAACTTTTAAAATCTTTTATGGGTAGTTTACTTGGAAATCCTTGGCCTTTGGGTGTTTTTTTTGGATATCTTCACTTCAAGAGCAGCATTTAACAAGCAAAAGAAAGGAGTAGCATTCAACAGCAGAAGGAGCAGCATTCTGCAACTCTGCGCCAACCTTCCTATGGTCTGTGCCTAGTTTTTGCTCTTCTAGTATGCACCTCCTTTCTACAAATTTAGCAGCAAAGTGCCTTCAGCAGGTCATACGACATCCTTTTTTGATTGGTTTTCTATTTACCAAGCCTTCAGCAAGCATTTAGTTCTGCCATAGGCTATACGGTGTGCCCTTCTAGTCAGCAGTCAGCGCCAACTTCAGTCTCTGTCCTTCCAACAAGTCAGCAAATTAGGTCTATTTTTTTTTTGTAAAGAATTATGTGCCTAGCTTCTAATCTTTCTCCAACAGGTGCCAAGATGTATGGTGTTTCCAATAGGTCTCTGGTTTTGTCTTTTCTGCTAAAATTTTGGACTGTGATTTCTTGCATATGGTGCTTCTTTTCTTGGTTTCCAAACGTCTCTTTTGGTGGGCCCACTCTCTTTTTTTTGTAAATTTGTCTTTTTAATTATTATGATATTCTTAAATCAGTAATTTGAATGTTTTATTTAAAATTAAATTTGAAATTAGCATTCAAAAAGGTAGTTTAGAGGTTTAATTTCAACTTGTATCTTCGACCTACAAAGATGAAGGGTGAGGCCTAGGTTGGCGGGAGGCCAATTCCCCCTCACAAAAACCTCCTTTGGATTATTCATTCTATGTTAAATCTAAAGAGTGGTTGGAAGGCCACTTTCTCTCCCCATAACAGGCATTTTTTTAATGTTTTAGTGCTTTTTTTGCAAAAACACTAGTTTACAGGAAAATTGTAACTTTAAAATCTTGCAAATAGTAGCTCAGTTTTGGGTGCCATTTTTTGCAAAAGTGCTTGTAACTAAATTATCCATAGTGTAGACTTGTTATTTTTTAAAAATGCACTAGTTTATAAAGTTCCAAAATTTGGGTCTCCCGAGACACATTTTCTGCTGAGTCTGACGTCTTGTTTGCTTTAGTCTTGCACTGATTGCTCTAAGACACATTTTCAGCTGAGTCTGATGTCTTTTGAGCATGAAATTGCATATTTTTGGGGGGATCAATATTTTGGTGGGGTGTTATTGCTTTTCACAACTTGCTTTCATTCTCCTTTCTGCATACATTCACAACTTGCAATCAACACAACTTCACCTAATTTCAGCTAAAAATGGATTATTTTCAACTTAAACCCCTAACACCCTTCAACTATCATGAATGGAAAGTTAAAATGTCAATCATTCTTATAAGCAAAGGGTTTTATAGGATCACCATGGGTACAAAAGTAGAACCCAACACATATGCTAAAAAGGTTAAGTGGTACAACCGTAGTGATGAAGCCTTTGGGTTACTGAGCTTGTCTGTGTCTCCAAAACTTCTCTTCCACTTAAAATCCTCCCAAAATCCTAATGACATATGGGACACCTTAGAAAAGTTATTTGGGAAGCTTGATGAGATGAGAGGTCATGAACTCGAAAATGAACTCATAAGTCTAAGTCCTAGCAACTTTGACACCCTACATGACTTCTTCACTAAGTTTAAGGCCCTTAGATTGCAATTGAAAGAGTGTGGGATAGAGAATAAAGATGATCAACTCATACTTTCTATTCTCACAAAGCTAAGTCTAAGCTATTCAGTCTTTGTCTCCACTTTCCATGCCACTAAAAGTGCCCTTGGCACTACATGGAAAATGCCTTCTTTGGATTCATTCATTGCCGACTTGACTAGGGAGCAAGATAAGCTAATTCAGATGGGCACAATGAAGTCTACTCAACCCCAAGCCTTGATATCTATAAATGGTAAAGATAAGATTTCAACAAAGGAGAAGAAGAAAAAGAACAAGGACCAGGAGAAGAAGAAAGAAAACACCAATCCTGCCAAAAACAACATTGAGTTTTCATCCTCTAATGCTAAACCTAAGAAGGAGAAGGTTAAGTGTTCCTATTGTAAAAAGATAGGGAATGATGAACACAAGTGCATGAAGAAACAAATAGACCACCTAACTCGTCTTCTAGAGAAGAACAACATAGGTGTTCCTGAGTCCATCAAGCAGAATTCATCAACCCAAGATTCTACTAAGGCAAAAGGCAAGGGTAAGGAGAAAGAAAAGGGAAAGGCCCTTGTAGAAACTACAGCTTCTACATCTTCATGGGTCATAGACTCAAGTGCTTCTCACCACATGGGATCTTCACTAGTTGAGTTTTCATCTTTAGAGCCTTGTAGCATGACTTTAATTAGTTTGGGTAATGACACATCAGTTTCCATTGCAGGGAGAGGGTCAACTGAAATGGAAGGAAGAACATTCAACAATGTTCTAAGTGTTCCTTCTCTTTCAACCAATCTCCTATCAGTGTACCAAATCAGTCACGTTGGTCAGGGCATGAGAGTTGAGTTTTCACCAGATTTAGTGTCTATCAAGGAGTTGCATAGTGATACTATAGTGGTAGTGGAAAGGGCAGATCACCAAGCCAAGTTATACACCTTTTCACATTTTGCATCAGATTCTTCTCCTATAGCATTGCTAACTCATTCAGATGGAGTTAGCAAATTGTGGCATGAGTGGTTTGGCCACCTTAACTACCACTATCTTGAGCAATTTTGTAAAAATGACATGGTCATTGGCTTGCCTCATGTCCAATTCTCAAAAGGACTTTGCAAGGGGTGCTCCCTTGGGAAGCATCCTGAAGCAAAATTTGACAAAGGAAAAGCTTGGAGGGCTTCACAACCTTTGGAGTTAGTCCATAGTGATGTATCGGGACCCTTTCCCAAACCATCTTTCACAAGGGCCAAGTACATCCTCACTTTCATTGATGATTTCTCTAGGTACACTTGGATATATTTTCTCAAACAAAGGTCTAAAGTGTTTGAAATTTTTCTAGACTTCAAGGCTCTTGTTGAGAAATAGAGTGAAAAATACATCAAGGTTCTTCGAACTAATAATGGAGGGGAGTATGTTAGCATCGGGTTTGAGCAGTTTTGCACCATAGAGGGGATTGATTTGTATCACACAATCACCTATAGTCCTTCACAGAATGGGGTTACAGAACGTAAGAATAGGTTCTTGAAAGAGATGGCTAGCTATATGATTCACTCCAAATCCTTAGCACCATAGTACTAGGCTGAAGCCATAAATTATGCTTGCTAGATTCAAAATAGGGTTCCTCACAAAGCTTTGAAAGGGATAACACCCTTTGAAGCTTGGCATAAAAGGAAACCTGATGTTGAGCACCTCAAGGTTTTTGGATCCCCATCCATGGCCCACATTCCAAAGAAGAAATGCAAAGCTATGGAACATCAGTCCAAGCCTTATATCTTTTTAGGATATCCGGATGGTATTAAGGGATATCACCTTCTAGATCTAGTCACACATGATTTGTTCATCGAGAGAAGTATCCATTTTTAGGAGAGTCCTAGAGACTCAACACTTGACACATCTTCTCCCTCATCAGATCTACTTCTTCATGATGATTCCTCATCAAATTCAGATCAGCCATAGCAGGTTCTTGAGCCAGAGTCATCTTCTTCTTATTTGAGTTCAGACAGTAGGGACAATGATGTAGTGTCATCCACCTCTAGTCAGTCAGAGGATGAGGAGTTAGAACCTGACTCACCCACTTTTGGGCCACTTTGGGCCAGATAGACACTTGAGAATGTTGGCACTTGGGCAGGAGATCCCACAGATGACAGATGTACTAGGGGGATTTTCAGAGAGATCCATGTGCCTTATTTGCTACAGTTTTGGATCCATAGACTTTTTGAGAGGCATTGGGGGTACTTGAGTGGGATAATGATATGGAGGAAAAATATTCTTCCTTAATAAAAAATCACACTTGGGATTTGACTTTACTTCCTAAGGTAAGAAAGATGGTTCGATGTAGGTGGATATATCAGACCAAGTTTGCATCAGATGGGTCGATTGATAAGTATAAGGCACGATTGGTCACCAAGGGTTTCTCATAGGTGGCAGGCATTGACTACTCAGAGACCTTTACACCCATTACAAAGATGACTTCTAGCAGACTCACCTTGGCTATTGTCATAGCACATGGTTTGGATGTGCATCAAATGGATGTGAAGAGTGCCTTTCTTCACAGAGACCTAGAGGAGGAGATCTACATGGAGCAACTCCTAGGATTTGTTCAAGATTCTTCCTTAGTATGTAGATTTAATAAATCTATCTATGGCCTCAAACAGGCCCCTCAGGCTTGGTATGCCAAGATGGATTCCTTCCTTCTCATAGTGGGTTTCACTAGGTGCCATTCTGATCCCAATGTCTACTTCTTATGGTAGGATGATTCGCTCTTGATTTTGGTTCTATATGTTGATGACCTTTTGATCACTGGGATTTCTTCATCAGCTATTACAATAGTGAAGGCATCTCTTTAGGATAGATTTGACATGATAGACTTAGGTCTATTGCACTACTTCCTTAGCATCGAGATCTCATAGTTAGATTCAGGGATTTCACTTACATAGCCTAAGTATGCTCTTGACTTATTAGCTCAGTTTCACATGGTTGATTGCAAGCCATCTCTGACTCCCTTTCTATCAGGAGTCAAGCTTGAGACTGATTGTTCTTCACCATTGGTTGATGCCACTCGGTATTGACAACTTATTGGTAGTCTCATCTACTTGACTCACACCAGGCCCAACATTTCATATACAGTGGGACTTGTCTCCAGATTCATGCAGGAACCCCATGAGCTACATTGGAAAGCAGCTAAGAGGATCTTGCATTACATACAGGGTTCACATAGATACAAGATTCATCATAGATTTGACATAGAGGTTGACTTAGTTGGATATATAGATTCAGACTGGGCTGGTGATTCACAGACTCGCAAGTCCACTTCTAGTTACAGTTTCTCTCTAGGTTTTGGTCCTATCAATTGGTCTAGCAAGAAGCAAAATGTTATTGCTATATCATCCATAGAGGCAGAGTACACGGGAGCTGTTAATGTAGCTACTAAGGCTATTTGGCTTTAGGGGATTCTTTTTGAGTTTGGCATTCCTATCAGACAACCCACCATCATTTATTGTGATAACTAGAGTACCATATAGATTTGCAGGAATCTAGTTCAGCACCAGTGGACCAAGAACATAGAGATTCACATGCATTTCATTTGAGAGCTTATTCATATTTAGGTCATTGACTTGATATTTTGACAATCTTCAGAGTAGGTTGCAGACATCTTCACCAAACCTTTCACCGAGAGCAAGTTTATTCATCTACAAGCTCTTCTTGGGGTGTGGTCCACATCTACAATAGCATCATCTTCAGGGAGGGCCTTTTAGCCTCTTCTTTTCTTTCATGTCTCTCTTTTTTTTGGGGGGGGGGCAGTTTCCCATGGGTTTTCTCCTTTTCTCTATCTTATGGGAGATTGCATTTGTACATGGGTACCTCATCAAGCCTAGTTGTCGGGACCCATCTTATATTTCCACACTGCCCACCTAAGTTGCGCTTATGGGGGGGTATTAGTGTAGGTTTTTATTTTTCCCTATTTATTAATTAGGGAAATTGTATTTCTTGTGTATTCATGGAGTTTTCCTACATTTGTGGGATAGGCTAGCTTATGTGGAGGTGTGTGTCATAGATGTGTCATAGGTGTCATAAGAATGTCATAAGTAACTCCCTTGATTGGAGTTACTTCTCTATTCTTAGCACCTTGTCACCACCTTTCATGGAGGAGTTACATTCTATTCTTGGGGTGCCTTGTCCACCTTTTGTGGAGGAGTTACTTTCATACTCTCCTATTTGTATTCCTCACTTTGGCCATCTCATGCTAATCAGATTTTGGTTTTCTCTATTTTGTCTTGTATAATTTCTCTTATTGTGTTAATTTCAAATTGCTTTAGCATCTTGTGGTGTGCACTTTCTTCAATTAGTGTGATCACGTCTCCATTGCACTCACATTATCCAGATTCTAGCAACAACTCCGATAGGGTTACTCCATCAGATTGATAAGCAATAAATAATTATATAGTTATTCTTTTAATATATGTTGTGTTATAAATCAACATCTTAGGTAAGTAGGTGATTTTCATCTTCAAGGTTTGGTGTGCCTTGTCAATTAGGTTATTGACTAAAGTATTTTGTTTGTAATAATCTTATAGGATAAGTATTCCATGTGGTTGCAAGCTTGAGAGTGTGTTTTCTCCCCCAAGAGGGTTTCCCACATAGATCTATGTTATCTTTATTATCTTTCATATTCATTTCTATGTTATTTGATTCTTGATTGATTATGGTATATGAATAAAGGTTTAAATTTTTTAGATTGAGGTTTTGAAATATCTTGATATACTAATTTACCCCCACCTTCTCAGTGATTGTACCTATAACAATAACACTACTCAACAAGTATCTTCAAACATGAATGTTTCAACATGGAGGTTATAGATAATACACTGAAAGAGAGGGTTGGTTAAGAGGTATAATCAAGTCACTAATGACTAAAAATACACTTTTAAACAATGAAAAACTAAATTAAACTCACCATGTGACCTACAATAAAACAATTCATTTATAAATATATAAGAGAGGACAAATGAGAGAGTATAATCACTAATAATAGCATTCATAAAAAAATCACACAAGTACACTAGTTATAAACATGTGAGGAGATAATAATACAATTTATTCATTATTCAAATGCATAGTACTAGTTTTTAGTTGAGTAGGGTTTTTCCATACTCAATAAAAGGATTCTTACAAAGCTAAACAAGGATGTATATATAGAGAAAGAAAGAAGGAGAGAGAGAAATGACATATAAGATAGTCATTGATAAGTGTCTAACACTCATGGAAAGAGTTTCAATCAAGAGGGATTTTATAGAATAGTGTCATAAGGTCTTATATGACATGTGTTTCCTTCTTGATGATGCTTCATCTTGGAAATGGTGTAGTATTTTCTCTCTTTGCTTGAAACTTCTTATTTCTTCTTCAAACTACCCTACTCTTGTCTTGAAAAGTGACAAGTGAAACTCCTTGGTCATCAACTCACCTTTAACTACCCATTTCTCTTAGTATTGACACTTTGCATCTACTTAGCATATCTCCATATTGATATTATAGTGATGATCATCTCTTCTTACGTGTCTTAAAACCACATTAGTCTTAATATGCCTCTCTTTGCTCAAAATATTCAAAGTTTGCTTCTATATTTATGAATGCAACCTCTCTCTATGAGAGACATCTCTGTACCTTAACAAACCTATATCAATCCCCTTGGATGCCTCAAACACTTTATATACTCCATTCCACACCTAAATCCCATACTTGTCTCCATTTCCTTGTTTCCCTCAGAACATATAAATCTACTGTATATAACATTCTACATATGTTCTTGGAAAACTAAGCATGGATTTAAGTACCCAGTATGCTCTTACAACTCTATGCGAAATTTAATGACTAGATATGAAATGCAAGTGTGCTTACTCCACTTTTTCTCTCTATTTAGCCCTTAATTAAGCCTCTAAGCCCAAAAACTAAGATATTTCTCTAATAAATCCTCACACATGTTAAACTTTAGAGAAATGTTTGATTCACTTCAAGGAACTCTTTATCATGCTCCATGTATAATTGTAAGATCTGGTACCTTGTGTGGATAGGTGAACCTAAAAATGGCCAAAACCCTAGCCTAAGTATATGTTCAGGCTTGAGAGATAATTGTAGTTGTTTCTCAAGAAATTTTAGGTTCTAATACTTGATAATGGTTTGATCATTCCATCATATGATAACTCAATATTCTAGAAGAAATTGATAATTGGAGTTGTTTCTCAAGAAATTTTAGGTTCTAATACTTGATCAGGGTTTGATCAAGTCTATTCCATCATATGATAACTCAATATTTTAGAATAAAACTCTCTAAGCCTACTCCATAGGCTTGTAATTAAGCTTATTAGCTAACAAAGTAGCATAATCACCTTTTGGGCTCAAATTAGTAGCTTTAACGGCTCATATACCATCTTGAGAGGCTTGTAAAGAGAGTATAGAAATCCATAAAACCTATGTTCAGTATTTCCAAGCTTTATCTCTTGACTTGAAGGCCTATCCTTACTCTGCATACTCACAAACAGGCCTACAACCATGCTTTCTAGGTTAATTCAGTACATTTTTGCCCTCACAAGTGCTAAAAGTGTGCTCAGTCAGGTGTTTATGAGGCCTATTAAGGTCACTAAAGTCATTTTAAGACTAGGAATGTTCATTAGAGGGTACTTGAATGTTCATTTATCTCATCGGATCATTATAAGGTTTCTTGGCAACTTGAGACATGTTTATTGTCTTAATTATGATTCATAAATCCTAGGGCCCTAAACACTAAAATAATACCACAAATTATAATTATACAAAGGCACCTAACATCCCCTATGATCTTAGGCTCCCATGTAACTCCTATTTACAATTCTAAGTAGAATGAAAAGTCTTTTGGGTTAGGTAAACTATGTTTAGTGAGCTTGAGAGAGAATTTTGGCTTGAAGATGCTATCTAAGATTTTATTTCAAGTTTAAAATGGTATTTTTAAGTCTATAACACATCTCACCCTATCTTTATATGCTTTTCTAATGCATTTGTCTTCTTAAGAGTCTAGGATCTTGGTCTAGGTTATGCCTAGGGTTTGTAAGCCAATTGACAAATTTGACCCTAGAATATTATTTGAGTCACTTCATCCTAATTTATTTGAGTTTTAAGCTTATGGTAATAATTATCCAAGATATATAAACCTTTTTAAGGGTTTTCATTCACCCAACCTTGAACAACATGTAGGTCTCTATCTATTCCTCACATAGGCCTATGCGTTTTTTGTCCTTAGACCTAGGTCCTTTCTCTCTATCCACCTATAGGTCACTCTAATCCAAAATCTCTATTTTAAAAATAATCACAACCTATTAAAAATTTACCATTGCTCAAATCATTGTAATTAAACTTATGGGATTTTTGACATGTAGAATTCTTCTACCTTTCACCCATAAGCCTATAGGTATTTATCTTAGATCTACTTGGGCTTACTAATTATTATAGCTTAAAATAGGTCTTTAATGATAGTTTATCCTGCATTTGACCTACACACATATCCATAGTGTCTTAATATATTTCCCACCCCTATTTTAGCCTTAAAACCTTAACTCATAGTACAAAATTAATGTGTTTCATATGAAAAAGAGACCTACGTGTCTACTTTTTGTCATTTTAGGCTTCTTTACCATGCATTTTCGACCATGTTAGAAGTTAATAAAACATTAAATTATCTATATAAATATCTCATGAGGTTGTAACCTTCATACAACACTTGTAAATGCAAGATTATTACCCCTTTTATTCACTTGTGTGTAGGCAGACCTCTAACACAATCTCAAACTTAGAATGATAATAGGTTTACCTTGGTAAGTTACTAATGGGGATGATAAAATTATTGGAGTTGTTTCCTTATCCTATTATAGATATTATTAATATTCTAAATTCCTAATACACACCTTTTGTCCCCTCATTTAGTACCACTACTATGTCTTTTCTAATTCTATCCATTGGCAGGGCTGCAAGTGTCCTCCTTTATGCTCAAAACCTCATTTTTAAATGTTTTGACCTCCTTGATATAAAATAAAAAAATGATGAAAATATGTATTAAGGTGAACATTTTTTTATGTATAATACATTACTTCATTAGGTTATAATATATTTGGATCTCCACTTGAAATCCCCATAATCATGTTTACAAGCTCACATAGTCCTTTTGAGTTTGCATAGTCCATTTGAGAAAAGAGTGAGTTAATGAATTGAGAATTTAGGTTTTAAGTGTTCTTAGTTACTTTATAAAAAAATACATTTATTTATTCAATCCATTTACTCATATGAAAACTGTTACAAACCCAAGACATTGCCTATAACTTCATTGAGGCTCGTACTTAGCACAAAGGAGGTTTTGATCACTCTCCACTACCACACATGCAAAAAAATATATAATATGATATAAGGATATTATTAATAACTTTAAATATCTCCAAAATACTTCTATTTTAACCAATAAACTCCAAAATACATTCAAATGATTAGAACCCATGATGTTGGGGTTTTGTAGGTAGTTTAGAGGCATCTGTAGTATTAAGGATTGTTCATAAAGGAAAGGCCACAAATATAATAACTATGGCCATGGATTTTAAGGATATTATGGACCCCTCCTCTAGTAAAAGGCTCAAATCCAAAATATATCTCATCTATATGGACCAAACATCTTAATTTGGCCTTTACATGTTTTCTAAGGAGCCAATGGAGGAAAGGGAGTATTTTATTCCTTCTTTGGACCTATACCTACATTCCAAACCTATATTTGACTTTGGGAATATGAATATGCATCTCTTAAATAATTTTAATTTGTAAATAAGACTTCTTGATCTGTATAAATGAATGACAAGCCTCTTCTAAGCATTGAAAATCACTTGTAATTATTTTTATTCATTTGAAACATACTTATCATGAAATATCTACTAACCTTCACATTATGACACTATTATAAAATCATTTTAAATAATCTCACTATGTTATATTCAACCTTTTAGGGTTTTAAAGTGGTTTTTGACAATTTTACACATGTTGGAGACCCTTAGAAGAGTTTAAAAGTGACTTATTGACCTTGGATATAACATGAAACCTATTTGGGAATTTATATAGATGAGAGAGAGTATAACATGACTTTATCACATGTAATAGGAATTAGCAAGACACCCTAAACCCTTAGAATCACTTGAACCATCTTGAAGCATGGCATAAAGTGACTAGACAAGCATAGGATCAAAATGAATATTTCCTTAAACTTATCAAATTTACATTAAAATATGATAACATGCATTACAAAAATTAGAATTTGTTAATGTTTTTATTAACCCCCTAGGAATGCATGTTTTATATTAATTTTAGATAATTTTCATAGTCTATACATTAGGTAATGGATATACTATTACAACCCTTATTAGATCCTAATACTTGACTACAAGCCTCTTGGAATGAATGAAACAACTAACTACCTCCAAACACACAACAAGATAATAAACAACACATAAGAAAAAGGAAACTAGACACACAAAAAGACACACAACTAACCTACATATCTTCTTCTTCTAGGGTAAAATGGAAATCCTCTTAGATTAGTTACCTCATGAGATGAGACATATTGTGAAACAAGCTACCCTTTGATTGTAAAATTTGATAGATCATGCTTCTTGCTTTCCAACATGATTGGCATACTCTAAAGTAGATCATAAACAAACATTTCCCCAATGTATTCATACTCATCTTGTTATTCAAAGCTTCCCTCATATTATTATCCACATTTGGAAATGTGAGGGGGTTCAAATTTGATCACATTTTGATTTGTGAAGACAAAAACAACTTCATCCTAACCTAACTTCTCAAATTATATATCTTTCTCATATTGGGAATTTCATACTCATCATACCTTGATACACCATGGATTTGAACATATTTTTGATGGTTTATAAAACTTATTGGCTTGTTAATATCTTTGAACTTCTCATTAAATATTTCTTCTTTTTATTCTTAAGGTGTTAGCTTACCAAGCTCTTCATACTCATTGAACATGTCTAAGTAGGAGTTACACATATCTTCAAGGCCTTCTTGAATTTTCTCATGAGACTCTACAAGGTCATAAAACATGATGTTATATTCAAAATATTCATCATACATCTCTTGATCATGTTTATTGGTTAAGGACACATCATTAGCATTTTCCTTATGGGTTATAGGTTTACCATCTAGACTAGAGCAAAAATTTTCTAATTCTTTCAAAAAGTCAAATTTTTATTCAGTACTTGAAAGAATGTCAAGTTAAATACTAATCTTACCATTATATTGAGGGAAAAAATGCTGATCATATGCTTAAAACTCATCAGTGAGATCATGACATGACTAGAAGTTACCTTTTTCAAGCTTTACCAACTCATGTTCAGATGTAACCTATTCAACTAATACATAGTCATCTTTCTCTTCATCAAGACTAGAATGATCCTATTCTTCCATGAAGAATGGAAGATATTATGCCCATTCAAGACTCAACTCATCATGTTTAAGCTATGCTAAACCTGATTCATCTTATCCTAGAGTGTTTCCAACTTCACAACCTCATTTTGAAGTTCATTTTCATACTCTTAAGGGTTCACATGATTGCCTAACAAGTTCATTTATTGCATGAAACTATGGTACAATTATTTCAATGCCTGGTAAATATATTATTCTTCACTCATTTTAATAAAATCACTTTGGTAATAGGTGTTTACCATGTTAACTTAATCTCCTTCATCAAAGACATCTCTCTCATCACCCTTGAAGACTAATTTCTCTCCTTCTTCACAAAGAGGATTGCCAATCAGAATTTCCTCATCATATGCACTAGAAACACTCCATTCATAGCCTTCTTGAGGCTCAATTTTAACTGATTGATCTTAATTTTCAATAATTTTCACATCAACACCTAGCTTTGACAAACTCTCCTTCAAATTTGAATGTCTATTTTATTCATTCAATACACTTAATTATCCTTCACAAAAGGAGAGGGTGGGAGGGGAAGATATTTCATTAGCTTGATTGAAACCTACTAGAGTGTCCATAAAACTTGGTATTTTAAGAGAACTAAGTTGATTGGATGCTTCTTAGATAGCTGAAATTGGAATAATGGATGAAGGACTTGAGGGGCTTGTAGTCTTTCCTGACATGACTACAAAAATTCTACTTCCCTCTTTCTCTTGATCTTGCATATGAATAATCTCCTTCCAACTTATAAAACCTTTTAGTGTGACTTCTACAACCTCTTCTCTCTCTTGACTTTATATGGGTATAGAATAAGATTCATTCTCCAGGATAGGTATGACATAATCAAAAGTCATGGTCCAAGAATGCTTCCAACATGGAATGGTCAAGGTCTCTTGAGGAAGGGTGAATAGAGTTAGAATAGACATATATTTCTCTTGGGGAATACAATTATTACAACTTGGAATATTGGGGCTCATGGACTCATTTAAAGATTCATTGAGTTTCTTTTGATGTTATATTATGGTTTGAAGGAGATTTAGAGTAAATGAATGTTGATTTAGGATAGAATAAGGTTTATAGGACTAAATGAATTGGGGTTTTTCTTACCCCCATCTCATTAGCCTATCTTCTAACAAGTGTATCATCTTATTAACCTCTATTTTTTCATTGATTGGATGATCCTCATTCTCAACACTTAACCACACTCTCAAAAATCCTTCAAAGTCATATTTCACCTCTTGAATGGGATATATAGGAGAATATACGTCATGATCTACTTATCTATTAGTCCTTATCATCACCCTTACAATGTCTAGTATGGTTTGTTTAAATTTGGATAATAATGGATTAGGAGAAACATATATTTGACAAGGTTGATTAGGGATATAGGTGGGTTATTATAAACTTGGTAAGCAACAATTTGATGACTACTTGAGGAGAATCCATGAATAAAAATAACTTGACATGACTGATATGAAGGTGCATAAGAACCATTTTAATTATATGAGTGATGATACATACCAATTTTATATTTTTGATGCACTTGGACTACTTATATTAGTTAAGATTCCTTTGTAGTTTCTATTGGTGCTTGAGTTATTTCCTCTAGAGGTTGATGTATTGAAGAGAAACACTAAAAAATCTTCAATTTACTATCAATTTTATGCCACTGGGTGTGCCAGAACTATTGTAGCTAATATTTTCACCTTAAGAGGGTGATTTAATACCTCTTAACTTGAGATATGCAATGGGATTAGTCTTAGGTTGTGGGTGACCTATAAGTAGACTAAACCTCTAGATTATAGGGCTAGCTTCCCTTGGTGTATCCTTTATGTTTAAACACTACTCTACTATCTTGCAAAGGAAAAAGGAGAAGGATAACATAAAATAAAACCAACTAAGGAGGTGATACACTAGATCAACACCCTCTAATATAATATCATGCATTAAGAACATGGATTAGTCCTCAAAATTATCACATGAGTGATGATACATACCAATTTTATATTTTTGAGGCACTTAGACTACTTATAATAGTTGAGATTCATTCATAGTTTCCACTGGTAATTGAGTTATTTCCTATAAAGGTTGATGTATTGAATAACAACACCAAAAAATATTCAATTGACTATCAATCTTATCCCACCGGGTGTGTTATAACTATTATAGCTAATATTTTCACCTTTAGAGGGTAATTTAATCCCTCTCAACTTGAGCTATGCAATGGGATTAGTCTTAGGTTATAGGTGACCTCTAACTATACTAAACCTCTATATTATAGGGCTAGCTTCCCTTGATGTATCAATTAATTTTCAACACTAGTCTACTATCTTGCAATGGAAAAAGGAGAAGGATAACATAAAAGCAAACCAATTAAGGAGGTGATACACTAGATCAACACCCTCTAATATAATATCATGAATTAAGAACATGGATTAGTCCTCAATATAATCACACTACTCAGAAAAGATCTTTAAGCATGAATGTTTCAACATGGAGGTTATAGATAATGCATTGAATGAGAAGGTTGGTCAAGATGTCTAAGTAAGGAACTTGTTGACCAAATTTTACTTTTAGTCAAATTGGGTCAACCCCTAAATATTTAAACTTTTCAAAGGTTCCCATATGTCTAATAGGGTTTCATGTGTGTCTAAACATCTCACCTATCCTATCTCTAGCCTTGATGTAAATTTAGCTTCTTTTTATTTGTCTAGTCAACCCAAGTCAACTCTAGTCAGCTCTAGTTAAACAAGTTCAAAGGCTTAAATGATTATATAAATATCCTAATATGGTCATTGAAGTGTTTTAAGGTGTTCCTAAGTCAGAAATTTATCCTTTTACATGCTTAATATGCAAAAAATGCATTTTGGTCACATTTTTAGCTCATTAAATGACTTCTACAGATTTGTCAAAGAAGCATATTTGTCACCAAGAAAGATTCTAATGTGGATGAGGTTATAATATGTTAGGAAGTGGTTAGAGGTAGTCAATAAGTAGTTTCATGCACAAAAATTGGGATATTTCCTTAAAAATAGGCCCTTAATGGAACTTGTATAGACTTAGGAAGTCCATCTTCAGCTAAAAATGTGGGCCTAGTGTCTCTTGAGCTTTACCTTCTCTCTCTTCTCTCACATCAGATATATATACTAGCATTTTTGGTTGTTGTATGGATCTCCCCACCTGAGTATGGTGAATCCCTACCTAATTTTTTCCTTAAATTAATAAATAATGTTATTTTTACCTCATTCATGACTTTATGAAGTGAATACTATGGTTGTTGGTCTTGTACAAATGTATTCTACTTACCTTGACATATTATCCTTACTAGTTCCTTGTGTAGTCTAAAATATCTCTTTTTTAGGTCAACAAGAAGTGTTTAATGGAGATCTTAGGTATAATGAGTAGTCTATTCATTAGTGTTTCTAGAAGACCTATTGTCTAAGTCCTCCTAATCTTGACTCTTTTCAAGAACCCATGATTGAAATATTGATGTAGAAGAAGAAATTTTAGTTTAATGGATGAAGTGTATATGTAGTTTTCCTTTTGGCTCTAAGTGCATTAAAAGTGGTGTGAGTAGACCATCTATTTTTTGTATCACCTCCTTTGCTAGGTTTAGTTTATGCTTTTTAACCCTTTTCCTCATAAATTAAAGTGTGGTTATGGCATGTAGAAGTGGTACATCAAGGGAACAAGCCCTAATATAGAGACTCACCTCAAATTTGGGTCACCCACAACCCTGACGTATTTTCATTGTGCCACTTGAATGAGGAGAGACTTTTCATATCCTCAAGGGGTGAAATTTCAATTGACAACAATTTTTGGCACATCTGGTGGGATTGAAAACTCTATTACTTAAGGATTTTTGGTGTTCTCCTCAAGATATCAAACTTTAGAGGTAATTCCACTAAGCACCAATGGTGATTATAAATACAAATCTACTATTCAAGAAATTTATTACTCTAATTGAGGTTATTTCTTGTTTTATAGTCTTCTTATAAATGATTCATGGATAATTTTGATCTTGACTTTATTCTCACACAAGTTGGTGAGACATATCCCTCATTTCCCATTCCTTATTAATATGAATAAGTCTTTGGCCAATATTTTCATGATCCTTATAAATCCTATTAGCCTTTTTATGATTTGTATTAATCCTATAATCATCCTTCTCAAGCTTATGCTTCATCTAGTCCACCTAGTTCCTCTCCAAGTCCAACCATTACAAGTTTCAAGAAGACTCTCCTTAGATATAAAGACTATATGTTAGATCTTGATCATTTAAATGATTGTTTTCAATTCATCCCTAGTGATTGTATCAAGAGTGTGAGGGATGCTTTAAATCTAGTTAAGGGAGAATGGATGCCCATTGAAAGAGCTAATTGGCAAGGTCTTATGGGTGAAATGCTTGATGTTTATGGTCTAATTTTCCACATAGAAGATAGGTTGAGAGATCATGAAATAGATTAATATTTTCAACTCTAATACACCCAATATTATCCTTCATGTGTGTCAACTTTACCCATTCAAAATGCTAATCTAATCATATTTAAAAATGCCCCAAGTCCTTCATGCATTCCCAAAAGATTCCCTTCTTAGAAGTACATCTAAGAGAGTAGCCAAAGGAAAGAGGACACCACCATTGAGAAAGTTTATCTATCTCAAAAATATATTAGAGAATATTTTGAGAGAATAAGGTTGATATTTGAGACTCATCTTGACAAGGAGATTGAAAAGGCAAACCAACATTTAATGCTATCTATCATAGTAGTAGAAAGTGAGGTTCCTAAGCCTACCTTACTAGGTTGGATACAAGATGTTAAGCCCAAGTAAATCCCAATTTTTTTATCCTATCATTTAACCCTCCATTTACATTTCAGCCTCATGAAGAACTCTCTAATATTAGCTTCCCAATATAGAAATAAGTAGTGGTAACTTGTGGAAAGAAGGAAAAAGGATGTCTAAGTGGAAAAGTTAAAAATGGAGAGAAATATAAACCTACTTAACTCCCTCCCACCCCTCCTCAAGAAGATTTTTAACCTTCATCTCAACTTATTTTTACTTCTTTTCCCAATGAAGATTCTATTTTTCCCCAAGAGAAGTTATTTCAAGAAAACCTTACCAAAAGAATTGAGGAGATGGAACTCAAAATGTAGAATCACTCATATATTCAAGGGAAGATTAAATTAAATGAGGTCATTGAACCTAATATGGATTATTTTATTAAGGAGAAATCATATTTTAATGGTGAGGATTGCATTACTCCTCGAAAGCCTTCTTGGGCTAAAGTTCCTAGTTTTGAGATGCCTAGTATTGGCACCACTAAGAGGGAGAATGAGATGTAAATTTTAGATTAGGATGAAGATTAAAAGGAGATGAATCATTGTGAAGAAATTTCAGATTGTGATGATAATGAAGATGCCATTCCTTGTGTTGAAGAAGAATCCTTGGAAGATGTTCTTTTAGATTCTAAAGAAGAAAAGGAAGAAATTTATCTTGTTGTTCCCCTTCATAATGCTGATTAAAAATAGGATGATGACCTATGGAATAGATTTGAATACATTTGAAATGAATTTGAAAGCCTCATGTAGACACCGAAATCGTGTCGACTCCCCTGGTCATTCCTCGTCTTCTTTCTTCTTCGCCTATTGAACCCTTGCCGATCACTTGTTTCACCAGCATTGACCCTGGCAGCATGTAAAGAGGAGCACAGAGCAAAAGGTAGACTCTATCCCCATTATGCATCTGCCGACGTCGGTCTTTACCCGACCGATGTCGCTGACGTCGGTCACCTATCGGCCGACGTCGGCAATCCTACCGACGTCGGTCACCTTCCCCTTGTCCGTTATCAGTTAGCATTCGGTTTCCCGAAACGGTTGACGAACCGTTTCTGGAACCGTCCCCGTCCCCCGCCTTCATCAACCTCCGCCAGCCATTCGAACCGGATCCCCGAACGCTGATCAATCGAACGCTGAGCAACCAACCTGCGAATTCCTCCACGAACCTGCGAACTCTGAGCAATCATCAACACTACGACATCAACTAATTTGCACACCATGGATTTCATCGGGTCTTCTACCAGGTAAGTCTTTATTCTATTTATTTCATTTTCTTTCTTAGTTATTGTTTATGTTCTGTTATCCCTGCCTCTATCCTCAAACCCCCCAGACTCTATTCCGACCTCGTCCCAACCTCGTCCCTGTCCTTATCAAACCCTACCTTGATCATATCAGACCCTGTCCCGACTGTTCAGACCTATCCCGACTCTGTTCAAACCCCCCAGACTCTCCCTGAACCTGTCCTGACTCTCTCAGAACCTGTCCCGAACCGTTTCCCAAAACCTGCCCCTACCGACGCCGGTCACTACCCCGACCGACGACGGCACCTTGACCGACGTCGGCACCTTCCCTAACCGACGCCAGCACCACAGAGACCGACGCCGGCAACTGTGCAGAATAGTGCCGCATATCAGGTACGCCTTTTATTTTCTGTCATTTATTTCTGTCATTATCATCTACTTTCGTCCAATATTCTGCTCTTTTTTATCAGTGGGTTGATATCCTTCTAGGGAGTCTTCGTACTTCCGGGATCGGGCGTTCGCCTGACAACCCACCATATCTCTTATTAACATTTTTCCGTGTTTAGCCTTTTCTTCGCAGGTGTCATTCCTCCACAGCAAAAGAGGAGAATCTTTCAACGTCTGATTTCGGTGCGCATGACTATATCAGGTACTTCTAGCCTTAACCATCTTTCAATTTCTTATTTCTTCTTTGAATGTAGAAAGCAATTTTGCATTAGAAACATTCTGGCACGCCCGGTGGGACCCTAGGTCCTCCTTGGGTTCTTTCTTTCTTCCGTTCATTTAGGTGCATTAGGTTTCTTCCTTTTTGCCTCCTTTTCGTCTCTTCTTAAACAACATCATAAGCAGAACTAAAACGAACACTTCTTTCTTTCTTGCATTTCTAGACTAGCTAAAACTCATATTCTTCGACTCTTTCTCCATTCGTCTTCATACGAACAAACATTTCGACTTGGACATTAAAACACTTTGCATTCATTTCTGTTTGTCTGCATCTTTTAGACCACACATAGTAATTAAACCGCATATTGAATTAATCTAGATCACTTGATGTTACACGACCAAACCACTTGCACAAAACAAACATAAAACTTACCTGAGACAAGGCCCGACTGGGATTTCATCCCCCAGCGGATACCTTACCCATCCCGGTGACCCTACTTGGATTTCATCACCAAGGGGGAAGCCCACTCCGTTCTCTGGCGGAGTCTAATCTCTAGGCGAGGTATATCTTGGCTAAGCGAAACCAGCTAACCACTGGAATCGTGAAGTGAGGGGAGCTTGCTCCTTAGCACCAGGCCGCGTACCAGACCCTAACATAGACTTCTTGAGCACCATAACAAAACCAGAAACCATCCATAGACTGCTTCTTCCAGGACCCGACTCACAAAGCCAATCTTCCTCTACATACATTCTAAGGCATAAGCCACTATAATCCTAATAATTTACTTCTAGGGTTTTAGGATCTGCTTGTGTCTTCATCTTATTTTTAGTTCTTATCTGCTTGTTTGAGCTTGTGAGGACGTTCTTCCTTGCCTTGAATGGTTCTGACACGTAGTCAAACCAAGGCTCTTCTTGACCACGCTAGCCATCAATCGCTTTCGCCTACCCCGCCTACAACCAGCCCTATAATGGAGTTCTACTCGAAGACCGAAAGAATTCCTACTAGACTATCTCCAACCCAGACGCCTATCATCCCAGAAGGGGACCAAGACTTTGCAAGATTCTTGGACCTCAATACAGCAGCCCTCCAAAACTATCTCGCAAGAAAACCAATGCGGGACCTTTCGGACAACGTGGCGACGACATCAACACCGTTTGCCACCCAACCTTTTTCGACTCAACCTTTCGCCTCAACCATTAACCTGACCATGGCCTATACGCAAATTTCAGCCTCCTCGTCTATTTTTAGACCAACCTCCACTGGGGTTTCATTACCCCCTCAACCACTTGCAATTCAATCAAGTTCTACATCATATCAGAACTTGATTGCCTCGACCCCGCACACTCTTGCACCTATATATGCAGGAGTGCCTACCTCGCCCTTTGTCAATGCCGTCACACAACCTCCTTTGGTGGTATCTAGTCAGCCTATACCTTCGACCTTCATAACGCAACCACCCTTAACCTCTACTTCTGCCCCTGCGACTAGCCATCCGTACGTTGTACAACCGACTATGTCGCACACCTCTTCTAACCTCTTTCAAGCACCTTACAACCTAGGGGGCGCTCAACCCGCCAATCTGTCAGCAGACATCATCAAGATGCTGATGGATAAAATGTCCCGTCTCGAAGCTTCTATCTCTGGTTCAAGCAATACTTTGTCATATGAACAAGTTTGCAGCGAGCCCATCCACCCTTCTGTCCCTATCCGACCATACCCCAACCATTGGGAGCTTCCTAGATTTACTCACTTTCAGAGTAAGGAAGACCCACAACAACATCTACGGGCATTTAGACATGCCTGTTACCTTATCGCCCACGATGATGCGTTACTTCTACGCACGTTTCCTATGTCCCTTTCTGGCCCTGCCCTTGACTGGTATAGTTCTCTTGCCAGACATTCTATCTTTTCATTTATCCAACTCGCCCAACTATTCATTGACCATTTTTCTATCAATATTACTAAACAAGTTTCGATCACAGACCTTTACTCCATCAGGCAATTTGACGACGAATCAATAACTGATTTTGTCGCCCATTGGAGAAGCCTGATTAATCAGCTCTCCTTCTCCTTGCCTCAATCCGAGCTCATTGAGCTCTTTTCTCGAGAATGTGTCAGTCACATCTCGTCCACCTTGCGGGTTCAAACATTCCACACTTTCGACGAGGCCTTCACTATGGCCCGAAAGCTTGAACTCCGCGCCATTGAAGAAGATAAGGTCAAATTGTGTAATACTAACAATGACCATTCTTCTTCCAGACCTTCTTCTGCCCACTCTCAATCCAAGGAGTCGGCAAACACTGTCATCTTTAAACCATCATCTTCAACAATAACCAACCGATCATCATCTTCAACATTAGACTACATCAATAAACATTTTCAACGTCAATCCATACAGCGTCAATTCACTCCAATTAGAGAGTCATATGCCTCTGTCTTGGATAAACTCGTCAAGCAGGGGGTCCTCAAACTCCCTCCAATCTGACCACATCAATTCGACCCCTCAACACCTATCCCTGCATGGTACAGGGAAAATCACTTTTGCAATTATCACCGTATCAAAGGCCATGACACGGATCACTGTCAAACTTTCAAAAACATCGTCCAGGACATGCCAGACAAGGGGAATCTTATTTTAGATAACCCGAATGCACCGCCCAACCAAAACCTTGACATCTCCAAGCAACCCCTTTCTAATCACCCACCTACTCAAGACAACATCCAAACCATAACCAATGACCCTCAAGACCATGATATACACACGGTCGACACTATATTTTCTCTTATCCCTGACCAACCGCTTTCACAGGTGGAAGACCCTTCTTCCCCTATACCTCCTCCACATGGCGAAGAACTTTCTTCTCCCACTTCTCCTCTAGCGACTTCTCCTATATTGGAGGACGCTTCGACCACATCAACGCCAGCTACCTCACCTTCATCCTTATTATCATCCATAGACGATCATACCTTTTTGACTCCCCAACCACACACAGAAGCCATGACTACTCTAGAGCTCTTTCCACTTAAAGAGCCCACACCTTTAATCTCTTCTCCATTGAGAGAAAAACCGTCCACATCTAAGTCCAAACCCGCGCAGGCGTTCATCATGCCCAAAGAGACTAAACCTCTTGGTGTTCGCCCCACATCTAATCTTGCTTCGCACAAAGGTGGCCTTCAACCCATACCAAAGAAGGCTACTAAACTACACCGGAGGATTCCTCCCCCACCTTCGTTATTGCCCTCTATCTTGGGCCCACATCCATCTACTTTACTCAGAGTGCTTCCCACTCCCATACTTCACAGAGGTAAGTCACCTCCATTATTCTATCAACCCGTCAGACTTATACCTCCTTCAAACCATCGACCAACGCCTCTTACGCCTCCCAAACCAATGTCACCAACCCTCTCTGCAATAAAACATCCCGATCCGTTAGCAGGTTCTTATGCCTTGCTCTTACGGCAATTGTTGCAGTCCTCTTGTCTCTCTCTCCCGCCTCTTAGACCATATCACTCTCTCGGACCAAAACCACCATGGTTCGATGACACTCGCATTTGTGCGTATCATCGCACGCCTGGGCACGACACGGAGCATTGTCATGCCCTCAAGGTCGTCGTTCGCCAATGTCTGGGGAATGACACCTCCCTTCTCGATCACGTCATCAACAAACCTTCAACACCACCCCACTCATCAACTCTCGGATCAAGGCCATCTTGGTTCGACAACTCTAAATTCTGTCACTATCATCACACTCCGGGACATGACACCGAGCGTTGTTGCGCTCTTAAAGCTGTCATTCGTCACCACCGGAAAAAAGATTCCTTTCTTACCAAGGATCCTCTCGACCACCCCTCTGACACGTTATCAACACCAACCCATACCTCTCCAACCTCGTCATTTAAATCGGGATCTCCACGCCAGGCTAGGGTCCCTTCGCTGCCTTTAACCCCTTTATTTGACATCAACACAGTCCATCTGACCACTAAACCTCAATCAACCTTAACTAATCCGTCAAACATTCTCCCTAGCCGCTGGGGGAATTCAACCTTCATCCAAACCTTGACCAATTTTTCAACATAGTCTCGACCACATATCAATCACTCTTTCAACTTAACCTCAACCAGACTAGCAACCAAACATTTAACCCGACCTCAACCAAACATTCGACCCAGCCTTCATTCAACCCAACCTTTTTATCAAAACATTCAACCTTTTTCGACCAATCAACAACCATAGCAACCAACTTCACATCCACTCATCAATCAACGCCTGACCAATCTAGAAAGAGGCAAATGGGGCAAATTTGCTCCTAATTGACTCAGACCTTATCACGTACAAGCAAGACCCAGGGTCTTATTAGACCTTGAGCCTCTTAATGCGTTGCATCTGCGACCGTTCTACTGCTAGTCGAGTATTCGTCCACTTGACACTTAACTTGAGCTCGTCCCTTGAGCAATCCCCGTCCTCTTCATCCTACTTCCTTTCAACCCTATTCCTCTTAACAACTCCTATAACCCTTTTATGATGTATGGATACTTTGTCCTACTAAAAGGGAGCCCTTGACCTTCTACAGTCTTGTCCATGACTCACATTTCTATCAAAACAAATCAAGATGTCAAAACATATCCATGGTCACTATATCTAATATCAAAATCAAAAAGACAGACTGCTCCCTCGAAGGACAGCTGTACTATCATTGCTGTAATAAATAGACTGCTCCCTCGAAGGACAGCTATTCAAAAGCCTTATTATTAAACAAAAATCTAGACCACTCCCTCGAAGGATGGCTATGACTACTCTGGCAATAAACAGCAACTTATTTTAGAAGCTTCCCGCATTGATCAGCTTCGCAACCTGACCACCAAGCAAATGACATCTCTATGCAGGCTTCCCGCATCGATCAGTCTGCCTCTCAAAAAAAAAAAAAAAAAAAAAAACGAGTCACGGACTTGGCTTGTGGTTGTCTCAGGGTCTCCTATACAAAGGGGCAAAGTTATCTCTGCTCTTAAAACGGGTTACCCTCTTTCCTCCTCCTATTACCTACTCAAGGGACTTCGAGCTCACTTTAATGTCTAAGTGATTCGATTACCGCTCTAACATAACTATGGTCAACGACGTCACACATGAATGGGGCTCTTGGTTCTCATAACCCCTATCTATGCTATCTTTTTGGTCCTTGTCAATGAAAGAGCAATTTGCCTTTCATCTTCTTCTGCCCTTTGGTCACATTCATCTTCATCACTTGTCGATCAACTCAGCTCAACTCTCTTTTCAGACCATCAACATGACCTTGCCTATTCACCCTAGTTTCTATGGACACCAATCCACACGGAAACTATCGACTCGCCCCAATTTATGTTAAGCATAAACCAATACTTGCTGAAGCATAAATAGACCTCAATTCATTTTTAGCATACATCCATCACGCAAATGGAATATTGCTAGGGATGAAAAACCCCTCAACCAATGTTGCAGAATACACCATTTGGAAAAGGCTGCAACATCTTTTTTTTCCTCACCATCCCTTTGACCCTTCCTCCCTTCTAGGGAGAACTACATCGGCCTGAGGCCCTATCACCAGGGCTATGTAGGCAGCACTCAGTTGACATGGGGTCTTTTGGGGTTAGCTCGGCCGCATCCTCTCATCCTTTCATCTATTCATCCATCCATCAACCACCAACCATTGGAGATCATGCCTATCTCCTCCGACCTCGACCACTTCCAAGACGTTGTTGCCTTGGTTGTTTTTGCATGTATGCTACCTCATGACTGGTTAGCAGAATTGTGCGCAGACCTTTTTAGACCCTCACAAGTATAGGATCGCACACCGGTTGATCCACAATACTTGTGACTTTTTTGCGTTTTTAGGAGCACTTCCTGAGCCCGGGATACCTGGAACGCGACGACCCATTTGGAGCTTCAGCTTAGATTGAGTGACCCGATCAGCAGACGACTAAATGCTGGGGCCCGGTTACTTCAATTTTGGCACTCCTCGACCCTTGACCTGCGACACTTTGGCCTGACCATCTCGTGTAGTGGTATATGCACAATCACGACCTTTGCAGCGTTCACCCTCACCCCTTTTTTTCATCCACTCTTTATCAAATCAGCACCTGATTCCCGGTTCCCTTTCCTCGACTCCTGCTTTGAGGGGGAATACCTCATCCTTACTCGAGGCATTTTGCTTCCTATTTTTGTCTTGCAGTTCATTTGAACAACCAACAAGACGAAATCAACCTTATCCCTCACCTGGGGCACTCACTCCTATTTTTGTCTTGCAGTTCGTCTAGAACAACCAACAAGACAAAAAGGGGCAAATGTAGACACCGAAATCGTGTCGACTCCCCTGGTCATTCCTCGTCTTCTTTCTTCTTCACCTATTGAACCCTTGCCGATCACTTGTTTCACCAGCATTGACCCTGGCAGCATGTAAAGAGGAGCACAGAGCAAAAGGTAGACTCTATCCCCATTATGCATCTGCCGACGTCGGTCTTTACCCGACCGATGTCGCCGACGTCGGTCACCTATCGGCCGACGTCGGCAATCCTGCCGACGTCGGTCACCTTCCCCTTGTCCATTATCAGTTAGCATTCGGTTTCTCGAAACGGTTGACGAACCATTTCTGGAACCGTCCCCGTCCCCTGCCTTCATCAACCTCTGCCAGCCATTCGAACCGGATCCCCAAACGCTGAGCAACCAACCTGTGAATTCCTCCATGAACCTGCGAACTCCGAGCAATCATCAACACTATGACATCAACTAATCTGCACACCATGGATTTCATCGGGTCTTCTACCAGGTAAGTCTTTATTCTGTTTATTTCATTTTCTTTCTTAGTTATTGTTTATGTTCTGTTATCCCTGCCTCTGTCCTCAAACCCCCCGAACTCTGTTCCGACCTCGTCCCAACCTCGTCCCTGTCCTTATCAAACCCTACCCTGATCATATCAGACCCTGTCCCGACTGTTCAGACCTATCCTGACTCTGTTCAAACCCCCCAGACTCTCCCTGAACCTGTCCCGACTCTCTCAGAACCTGTCCCGAACCGTTTCCCAGAACCTGCCCCTACCGACGCCGGTCACTACCCCAACCGACGACGGCACCTTGACCGACGTCGGCACCTTCCCTAACCGACGCCGGCACCACAGAGACCGACGCCGGCAACTGTGTAGAACAGTGCTGCATATCAGGTATGCCTTTTATTTTCTGTCATTTATTTCTGTCATTATCATCTACTTTCGTCCAATATTCTGCTCTTTTTTATCAGTGGGTTGATATCCTTCTAGGGAGTCTTCGTACTTCCGGGATCGGGCGTTCGCCTGACAACCCACCATATCTCTTATTAACGTTTTTCCGTGTTTAGCCTTTTCTTCGCAGGTGTCATTCCTCCACAGCAAAAGAGGAGAATCTTTCAACGTCTGATTTCGGTGCGCACGACTATATCAGGTACTTCTAGCCTTAACCATCTTTCAATTTCTTATTTCTTCTTTGAATGTAGAAAGCAATTTTGCATTAGAAACACCTCAAGGGGCTTATAATTCCTTTAGATTTGACTACAAGCAATGTTAAACAAGATTACATGTTTCATGAAGAAGACATATGGCATACTTATATGCAAATGTTCAAATAATATGAAGATAGTGAGAAGGAAAGACTTATAAGAAAATAAGCCTAAAATGTTGAGAAAGTTAGGTGTTGAGAGGTATCTCCATCAAGAGAGTCTAAATCATGATGGAGTAATCTATAATGATTATGAGTCTTTTGAAAATGGTTTAAAGATTCATTCTAGAACCACATGTGAAGTTGCTCCCACAAACATCAAGAAGGAATTTAAATAATAAAAACTCCTATAATTCCATGATACAAGACTTATTGAAGGGTTTAAATAGGTTTTAATAAAATAAAATAATAATGAAACCTTTCAAGAAGACATAAACTTTCAATAAGTTGTTCCATTCATGGAGATGCAAATCTACTATAAGGAGACAAAGGAACAATAGTATGAGACATCTTTCCAAGGTAAATAAGAGTTTATCTACCTTGGATACTTATTTTAGATGACTCCATTAAAGGGCATTCCAATCCAAGGAACAAGAAAGAATCATGAGTCATCTAGTACTACATCCAAAAGGAAACATGCTTGGCACCCTCATTCATCTCATGAAGAAAGAGATTCAAGATACTTTCCTTTTGATATAGGAAGGGAAATATGTTTGGTTAGATGTACATAATTATTTTTCTTTATATTATGTTTTTTTTTTCCTAAGTGCTTAGTAGCATATGTGTGCCTTTGCTTTGTGCTTTTACTTGGTCTTGATATCTGTTATCTTTCCTTTATGTCCTTTGAGGTCAATTATATATCTTGTTTATTAAGTCAAGGTTTGATCCTATTGTTTTTAGAGTGAATTTGACTCATTTTTCCTAATGGATAGGATAAATTCACTGATCCTTAACATAGGCAAGCATGTTACCCCTAGGAATTACTAAAAGTGTTGACCAAATTTGACTTTTAGTCAAATTAGGTCAACCCCTACATATTGAAAATTTTCAAAGGTTATCATATGTCTAATAGGGTTTCATATGTGTCCAAACATCTCACTTATCTTGGATCTAGCCTAGGTGTAAACCTAGCTTCTTTGTACTTGTCTAGTCAACCCAAGTCAACTCTGGTCAGCTCTGGTCA
Source organism: Torreya grandis (assembly GCA_037957365.1). Classification (NCBI taxonomy): domain Eukaryota; kingdom Viridiplantae; phylum Streptophyta; class Pinopsida; order Cupressales; family Taxaceae; genus Torreya; species Torreya grandis. The sequence goes on along the minus strand of JARHVA010000675.1, from coordinate 4,265,078 downwards.
AACATGATCAAAGGCTCAAATTATTCTATAAATATCCTAATATGGTAATTATAGTGTTTTAAGGTGTTCTTAAGTCATATATTTGTCCTTTACCATGCTTCATATGCAAAAATGCCTTTTGGTCACATTTTTAGCTCATTAAATGACTTGTATGGATTTATTAAATAAGCATATTTGTCACCAAGCAAGATTCAAATGTGGATGAGGTCAGAATATTTTAAAAAAGTGGTTAGAGGCAATCAAGAATTAGTTTCATGTACAAAAATTTGGAGATTACTTAAAAATATGCCCTTAATGGCACTTGTACAGACTTGGAAAGTCCATCTTTAGCTAAAAATGTGGGCCTAGTGTCTCTTGAGCTTCACCTTCTCTATCTTCTCTCACATATACTATATATACTAGCCTTTTATCTATTTTATAGATATATCCACCTAATTATGGTGAATCCCTACTCAATTTTTTCCTTGAACTAATAAAAAATGTTGTTTTTACCTCATTCATGACTTTATGAAGTGCATACTATGGTTGTTGGTCTTGTACAAGTTATTTTCCTTACCTTGACATGTTATCCTTACTAGTTCCTTATGTATTTTGAAATATATCTTTTTTTGGTCAACAAGAAGTGTCTAATGGAAATTATAGGTATAGTGAGTAGTCTATTCATTAGTGTTTCTAGAAGACCTATTGTTTATTTCCTCCTAACCTTGACTCTCTTCAAGACCCCATGCTTGAAACATTGATGTAGAAGAAGAGATTTTAGTTTGATGGATGAAGTTTATGTGTAGTTTTCCTTTTGGTTATAAGTGAATTTTAAGTGGTGTGAGTAGACCATATTTTTGGTGCATCACTTCCTTAGCTAGGTTTAGTTTAGGATTCTTAACCCTTTTCCTTATAAATTAAAGTGTGGTTGTGGTGTGTGGAAGTGGTACATCAAGGGAACTATCCCTAATATATATACTCACCTAAAAATTAGGTCACCCACATCCTTGAGGTGTTTCCATTGTGCCAATTGAATGAGGAGAGACTTTTCATCTCCTTAAGGGGTGCAAGTTCAAGTGATAACAAAACTAATGACTGAAAATCCACTTTCAAACCATGGAAAACTACATCAAACTCACCATGTTGTCAACAAGAAAATAATCCATTTGTAAATAGGGAGGACATGAAAAATAAGAAAGAATACAATAACTACTACTAGCATTCATTAAAAATCACACAAGTGCACTAGTTGAAAACATGTGAGGAGGTAAGAATTAGATTTATTCATTATTAAAAGGCATAGTATAAGTATTTAGTTGAGTAAGGATTTTCCATAATCAGTAAAAATATTCTTACAAATCCAAACAAGGTTATATTTATAGAGAATGAGAGAAGAAGAGAGAGAAATGGTGTATAAGAGATTCATTAAAAAGTGTATAACACTCATGATAAGAGTTAAAATAAATAAGGAGGTTATAAAATAGTCTCATAAGGTCTTCAATGACATGTGTTGCCTTCATGATGATGTTTCATCTTGGAAATGGTGTAGGATTTTCACTCTTTTCTTGACACATCTTATTTCTTCTTCAAACTACTCTCCTCTTCTCTTGGAAAGTGACAACTATCATTCCTTGGTCATCAACTCACCTTAAACATCCCATTTCTATTTTTATTTACATGTTTCATCTCCTTAGGATTTTTCCATACTAATATTATAGTGATGATCATCTCTTCTTAGGTGTATTAAAACCTCATTATCACTACACCTCTCTTTGCTCAAAAGCTTGAAATTTTGCTTCTATCTTAATGAATGTAACATCTCTCCATTAAAGACCTCTCTCTACCTTAGTAAACTTGTATCAATTCACTTGTATGCCTCAAATACTATATATTACTCCATTCCACACCTAAATCCCTTAATTGTCTCAATTTCCTTCTTTCCCTCAAAACATATAAATCTCCTTGTGTAGAACATTTTACATATGTTCCTAAGAAAATAAGCTTGGATTTGAGTACCCATTATTATCTTACTATATATATGGATTAAAAATATGGTTATATCAAGCATTAGTCATGAAAAACTAAATAAAAATGCATAAGAACATAATAATCTAAGCCAACTCTTTCAATAGGGTTTGGTAAATGATAATTAAGAGTTATTAAAAGAAAACATACACAATACCTTCCCAAGAGAATCCCATCACCTAAATGTGGCTCATAATGTGATTTTCCCCTTAATTTTGTATTTAATTCTTCATCAATGATGAACAGAAAATCTCCTCCATCATCTCTTGTTGACCAATGAAACTAGGCTCATGATATGAAAATCAATGTCTGCCTATGAATGAAACTATCCTATTATAAATTAAGAATAATAAACAACACACATAAATGGCTTGTGGAGAGAATTCTACATAATAATTTTACACAAATTAAGCTTAAAAATGGTGGCCTTGGCCCTCATACTTATAGTTTTTTAAATTTGATCAGGATCAACCATGACTATCCATATTGAGATCAAGATGTGTGGCCATGAATTAATATAATTGTGTATACTCAATCTATGAATACCTTCATAAATATTTGGAAGGAAGGGGCATTAAAGAGGCATGGGAGGTCTTTAACCTAATATTTTTTGCATTTATGGCTTATGGATGCCACCCAAAAAATGATGTCATTTGATGATGTAGATATTAAGAATTAATTTCTATTTAAAAGATATTCAATAAATTCCATGGATTTCATACTTAATCTCTTATTGTTAATTAATTAACTTAAGTAAGATTAATCAATTTTTATGCAATTCTTTAGAAATTTGTTGCACACCATAAATCAAACTAGTCAGAATGTCATATTATTGGGTTGTAATTTAAATGGAGAGGAATTAGAAGGTGATTTTAGTTACCTATAGACTAATATCCCATTTAGTATGTTGTCGAAATGAAATAACACATAAACATGTCATGTACTTCTAAATTAGAAGAAAAGAGTGATCCATAGCACCAAAATGCATTTTCATCATTTTAACTCGAAATGATTTGATCAAATTTAATAATCACTTAAAATGCATTACCCCATTTAGGGGTAAATTATCCTAAACTAGCACTTGTATATGACAATAATGAACCATTTAGTGTATTTAAGTAATTTTGGCCTAAATTGTGCATTTTCACAAATTTTGAGTAAGATTGACAATTTCATCATAATGATGTTAGGAATTAGATGTCTAAATTTTTCCCCAATTTGAGAAGGCATGGAGAGGCACTAAATTGAAGCAATGAATTTTAAAATAAAAGAATTTTCAAGAAGAAGTTGGAATAAAATTACCCATGATGCCCCCTCAAGAGGATAGACAAGGATGAAAGAGAAGGATGGACTCTCAAAAAGAGAGATAAAGTGATATTAACCCATGGGATAGATTAAATCTAGATGAAATAATGTTTGCACACATTGAATCTCAATGATAAAAATATAATTATATTAAAATGGGCCCTAAATATGGGGGAAGGGGAAAGATACAATCCAAAATATAAGCAACACATTTTGAACACACCCAAAGCTAGGGTGAAAATTATGTGCTTATAGAATAATTAATCCAAAGACAAGTTGTACACTAAAATATTGCTAGAATGAGGGCAAAATTTTGTAGAGATTGGAATTAGAAGAAATAGGATAACTTTTATCCAAAGTGAGTATATAATAATGTGCTCTAGTAGAGAGAATTTGATCAGTTGATAAAATAATTTTGCCCTGGTAAGGCTGATTTTGATCACTAATAACTAATTATGCCCTAATAGGGTTGATTTGATTCAGTGATTGGTCTAAATGTTGTGCCCTATTAGGGAAAATTGACAATCAATATCTCATAGATATAACCTAATTCATAGATTATATATGAGTGGGTGTAAATGTAGATGTGAGGATAAGCAATAGAAATGAAATATTTACATCCAAAGAAATACCTAGTTAAGGAGATGGACATCCACATGTAAGAGTTCATATAATAAATAAATTGGATACAATAATCCATGATCATAAATCAATGAGAGTGAGATAAAATAGGAATTAATCTGACCTTAACATGAATAAATCATGGCCTATATAATCCCATTAGGACCTCAAGTCATAGTAGTTCCACCCACACAAAAGGTAGTGAACAACTGACTAGGTCACAACAATCTCTCAAATTTGGGCCAAATGATAAGGAAAATGATAGTAGTAATGGAAAGGAAATAAGGCAATGCATGATGAAAAGGCATTGTCACTAATTTTTCCATAGGTAGTTATAATTAGGAAATAACATCATAATACTAATTTACACAAAGGTAGTTATAATCAACAGTACCAAATAAAATATAAATTAAAGATAACTTGCTAGGTTAACTTTCACACTAATTTCATAGACCATCATTTAAACATAGAATTATAAAAACTATTGAAATTGGACTGAAATTCCCTTGTGAAATGTGTGTGATGAACCAATGATCAAAATAAGGTAAGCAAGATGGATAAAAAAAATTGTTCATCAATAGTAAATACATGGTATGGCATAGATAAAATGTTAAAATGACAATTGGATATAATGCTAATAGATTTTCCCCTAGTGGTGACTACTCTCAAAACAATGAGAGCATGGCTTAGGTTACTCACAAAATGGTGAGAGTGTTCAAACTTAAAAAATGCTCACAAAATGATGAGAGCGTTCAAGCTTAAAAATTACTCACAAATTAGTGAGAGCATAGATAAGGTGACTAATTTGACTTCAATATAAATTTAGCCTTACCTACATAGTCCTAAAGTACCTCAAGTTAATTTAGTTTAAATGGAGGAAAAAATGGGACACAATGGTATAAGATGCCTAAAATGAAATGGTTTATAGGGTTTCCCCTAAGAGATGAGGCAAGGAAAATGAAAGGGTAAATGGAAAATTAAAAATGGTTATGTTGCTCCTCTTGACATGGAGATGGATATCCTAGTCAACATGTGAGACAATTAGAATAATTATAAAAATTGTTAGCTAACACCTCATCTAAATAACTATTCTACCAAAAACTTTTTATAGATTTAAACTTCAATAATGTTGGTGCAATTTTCATTAGTCATTGATTATATTTCCTTCAAATGTTGAGACAATATATCTTCATATCCTATATAAAGGAAAGTGCTACCAGGGACAATAAGTAATATTAGGCACATGATAATTGGTAATGAAAATGTGGATGATAATGTAATGTATAATGGTTTGGAAATAGATAAATATCAAGATTTTTAGGCACACACAATGTTGTTGATTTTGTATCCAACATAATTTTGGTTATGGTAGGGCCAAATACTTATAAAGATGCTCTAGATAGGACCACCAAATGTTTTATTATTTAGTTTTGAGAGTATCTACCATATGATTATGTGGTAGACTAGAAACTATATTGATTTGGTCATTGATAATGTCTTTGTTGAGTAGTGAAAAACTTTTGTGCTCAGTATTGGCACCTAGAAGAGGATTTCACCAATGAATTTGTCTTGATTATCCCATAGCACCTTTTAAAAGGTTTTCATAAGAGATGTTAACATTTAAATTTGATTGTCTTCTAGTGTCTTCAAAAAGGTTTCACTAAAAGATGTTGAGTTTGAACTTTCATCATCCCCTAGTGCCTCCGAAAAGGTTTCACTAGTCAATTATTCTTCTTCTTCTTCATGAATGTGGTCTTGCCCCCCTTATAGTCTACAACTGATATGTCACCATGGATGTAACTCAATAAAGTATGATTCTATTGGTCCCAATCGATGCTTTCAGGGGTGGAATGTCAATATCATGGCCATGTTGGGTAGGGATAATGGAATGATGAAAGGAATCACAATCCTCATGGAAGATACTAGGATAATTTGCATTGATGTTGAAGTAATCATATTCAAAAACTATAGAAGGATCACAAATATATTCAAATTGATCTACAAGGCATGTGTAACCAATGTTATAACAACCATGACTATATTTTAATTCTAAAGATTAGTCTGAGTTAAGGGGCTCTAAATCCAATGTTGAGATTGATAGAGATTCTACTTCTAATGCTAAATTTGATGTCAGTTCAGAAAGGGAACCTAACTCTAATTCATATTCTTCATCTAATGTGGATATTTCTATAGTAATTTTTTATTGAATGATTAGTGTGGGATAAATAATGGCCTATGATGGTATAATGGGATTTTTAAAAATTAACTCATCTAGGAAGGTTTCAAAATAGACTAGATTACCTAAGTAAATCCCTTCAAAGAGAGGGAACCACTTGAGGGATGACTCGACAAAAATTGGTCTATCAAAATGAGACTCTTGAATGAGTGGAAAAAGATCAAGAGATAACCTTGTAGAGATTGGATTATCAAATGGGTGAGGATCTTTAAAAATAAGACAATAATCAAGGTAATAATTTTCCCAAAGGTAGTTATAATAATTAATAAATGACTCAACAAAGACTAGCTCATCAAAGTGAGATTACTCAATAATAGGTATAGTATCAATGGGTGATTCATAAAATGTTAACTCATCACAAATAGGTGTTTCAACAATAATATCATGATCTTGGTTTACAATTGTTTTACAAATCTCAACTTTGAACACATTTTGGTCCTCACAAGATGGTTTTTGAAGAGGTAATGGTTGTTATTGAGACTCAAATATTGGCACATAATTTATAAAGTGGGGAATAGTTGGCTTAGACTAAACAATTATTTTTGGTTCAATAATGGGATCTCTAAAAATTAGACTATCTAAGAAGGGATCAATAAAGACTATCTCATCGAAGTAATGTTCCTCAATAATAGGTTTAATAAATGTTGGTGATGTGCCTAGAATGGTAACCTTGGGTAATTGAAGAGCTTGATTTCTCACACAAGCTAAATAAGGATGGCATAAAATGGTAACAATCACGTGCTTCAGAGCTTGATGACTCATGCAAGTTGAATGAGGATAGCCTAAAATGGTAATACTCATGCATTACAAAGATTGATTGTTTGTGCAAGCTGAAGGGGATAAATTAAAATGGTAACCTTCAATCATGACATGCAAATTGAAAGAGGATATCCTAAAATGGTAACCTTCAATTGTGATGTAAAAATTGAAGGGGAAGGATGGGGATGATGTACAAAAATTGGCATAGATAGAACCAATTTTCAATAAATATGCCCAAAGGGGACAATATCCTTAAATAAGATGGATTGTTCATGTTTGCCATAAAAGTACTCTTCCTCACAACTAGGGCCATAAGATACCTTATTATGAGTATGCATTTGTTTCATGTTTTTATAATATTGATCTCTACATTTTATAAGATTTTGAAAATGTTTTGAAAATACTAACAAGGTGTGTTTTGATTTTATTCAAACAAGTGACAAGGTAAAAGAGGTTATAATAAAGAGAAGGTGGAATAGTACCACACAATTAGAAAAAATGGTTCATAAATTTAATCAACTTTGGTGGGTCAAAATCATTAAATTAGAGGAGGGTATGATAACTCAAAGACCTATAGTGTAAAGTAGTATACCAAACATAGATTTATAGATATGTCAATACCATAAAAGATAGTTCAAATTTGATGAGTTTCTACTAGAAAATTATAATAAATCCCTTCAAATTAGGAATGTGACAATGCAAACTAAGAAACTCAAGATGTGAAAACATGCAACAATTCGTAAGTATAAAAATAAAACCAAATGGGTAGCACAATGCTACCACATGGTAATAGGAGGTAGTAAAAAATGTGTTCTACAACTTAGAGTGTAAGCAACATGCTAGATAACCTAAGTTCAAAATGATCAGATGATGATGAGTCTATAAACGGTTTTCAACCCAAATGGGAAATTGTACCCAAGTTAACTCAAACCAATTCTGAATGGTAAAACAATTAACACCTTGGCCCAAAACTTATAAAGGTGATATTTTAAATTTGAATTAAAAATTGGACTTAAATATTTTTGGAAAATAGTTTATACTCAAATGGGTAGCATAATTGCACTATTTAGATAATATAAACATAAATGTTTAAAATGAGGATTTGAATAATGAAAAAGATGATTTGGATTTGACCAACGTAATGCCTCCTTTCTCAATAAAGGTGGGGGGGAAACAAATGTGTTTGGTTATGATGTGTTGTGTTTAAAAAATAAGTTTTAAACTCAAACAATGACCAAGTAAGTAAAGGAAAAGGTAAATATAACTAAGTAAATCATACTAAGCCTAACTGATAAGGTTGCTTCCTATTGTTGAAATCCATCTATATATGTTCTCTTGGGAGGATTTTAATTGTTAATACAAAAATAAAAGTGCATGAATTAGTAGGGTTTTTACACCACCCTTCTCCCAAGATATTTTATGGTGACATGGACCTTCAAGCTACTCACCCTACATCAATAATATGTTTGTGACAAGTGGAGTTGTTATAAAACAGAAATATTTTACCATATAGATGGTCCCAAGTGTGGATAACACTAGATATACCTCATTATAATTTATTTTATACCAATTAACTTACTATACAAGGGTTTATTCATTTATATATTGATTCCATCAGTGTATTGCTTAGTGGAATCCCCTAGTTAACTAGATCTAACTCAGGTTTTCATTATGAAAGGAGAGGTTAGCCACTCAACCACCTAGCTCTCATAGTATATGTGCCTTAATTTATATACCCTATCATGGAACAAGGTTGAAACCATTCTAGAAGATGAAACCCTGGGTCAAAGCTTCCCTAAAGAACTCATGAAGAAGATATGAACTCCCATCCATAACCCAAGTTGCATATAATAAAAGTAAGTGAAAAGACTTTATAGGTTGATTTTAGATCACCCAAACCATATGGGTTTTGGGGAGATCCTTGACAACATTCTTTTCATGCCTTGGACAAATGCACAATTGTAAGGAAAAGTAATTCTTGGTCACCCAAGTTCCCTAAAGGGGTGGGGGTAGAACATACACACACTCTTAGTTTTGCATTAAAAAAATAAGTAATAAATGATTTTGCATAAAACAACACAGTTTTTGAAAAAAATTTAATTTAAGTGAGTGTTAATTTTAAGCACCAAAGTAAAGTGTTTGATTGAGTTCTTTGTCCCTTGGCCTTAGTTTCAAAACTTTAAAAAACTTCACAAAACAACTTAACTTAAAAACATCTAGGTTATTTTCAAACACCAAAGGGAAGGTTCAAGACTTAATTATGCTCAAATTTGTCACTTATTCATATGGTATCTAAAAATTTTAGAGATTTTCATCCTTCTTTGAAGCACAATTTTCAATGAAACAAGAAAGTTTTAAAAACTTGCTCTCAAATTCTCTATTTTTCTTACAAAAAGACCGACATCAGTCAACAGTGATTGATATTAGTTGTAACAAGACTAATGTTGATCATAAATAAATTGATACCATTCAATAAAGACTAATGTTGGTTACTTGTGAACCCTTAGGTAAAAAGGATTTTCCACAAAAAAACACCTATTAGCCCAAGTTAGGATAAAATCTCTAGCAAAGCTCTAGATCATGCAAAAAAATTGTTCAGATAGAGACTTAAAAATAAAAAATGAAAACTTGTAATTATGAATAAAGATCTAAAATGTGATTTTTCACTATGCTATACCCTGAAATAGAATCAATTCTAGTTAGTCAAAACTGAGGTCAATTACACAGAATCGATGTCGATTACACATAATCAATGTTGGTTCCATAGAACTGATGTCGGTTATATAAAACTAATGTCAGTATATAAAACTGATGTCAGTCACTGTGTACACTATGTGTCAACAAAAAACATCAAAAACATGGGAAAATAATGATAAAAACTAATTTTTAAGTATTTTTAATGAATTTTTAGATTTTCTAAGAATGCCAAAGCATATTCCTTGCTTGAAAGGGATGCATGGTCCCACCAGATGTGCCAAGATTTAGAGATGGATTAAAAATATGGTTATATCAACTATTAGTCAAGAAAAATACATAAAAACATAACAAGCTAAGCCAAATATTTCAACAGGATTTGGTAAATGACAATTAAGATCTATTGAAAGAAAACATACAGAATACCTTCTAAAGAGCATCCCATCACCCAAATGCAGCTCAAAAAATTAATTTCTCCTTGATTTGGTACTCAAGTCTTTATCAATGATGCAAGGCAAAGCTCCTCCATCATCTCTTGTGCACCATTGAAACTAGACTCATGATATGAAAATCAATGTATGCCTATCAATGAAGCTATCCTATTGTAAATTAAACATAATAAACACCACATAAATGGATTGTGGAGAGAATTTTGCATAATAAGTTTACACAAATGAAGCTTAAAAATGGTAGTCTTAGCCCTCCTATTTATATATATTTTTAATTTAATTAGGATCAACCATGACCATCCATCTTGAGATCAGGATGTGTGGTCATGAATTCATCCAATTTTGTATAATTAATCCATAAATACCCTCATAAATATTTAAAAGAAAGGGGAATTAAAGAGGCATGGGAGGCCTTAAACCTGATATTTGTTACATTTATGGCTTATGGATGTCACCCCACAAATTATGTCATTTGATGATGTAGATATTAAAAAATGATTTACAATTAAAATATATTCAATAACTTTCATGGATTTCCTAATTAAGCTATTGATTTGAATTAATTAACTTAAGTAATATTATACATTTTTATGTAATTCTTTTGAAATTAGTTGCACACCATTAATCAAACTAGTTATAATGTGATATTATTGGGTTGTAATTTGATTGGATAGGAATTAGAAGGTCATGTTAGTTGTGTATGGACCAATATCCCATTTAGGGCATGGTTGACATAAAATAACACATGCATGTGTCTTATGCTTTCAAATTAGAAGAAATGAGTGATCTAGAACACCAAAATTCATTTTTGTCATTTTGACTCAAAATGATTTGACTAAAGTTACTAATCACTTAAAATTCATTTCCCCATTTAGGGATACATTAGACTGAATTGGCACTTGTATACAACAAACTCAAACCATTTAATGTGTTTAAGTGATTTTCACCTAAATTGTGTATTTTTACAAATTTCAAGTAAGATCAAAACTTTCAACACAACAGTGTTAGGAATTAGATGTATACACTTACAAATATATGCAAAATTTCATGACCAGACATTAAATGCAAGTTCACTTACTCCACTTGTTTCTCTCTCCAATTAGCCCTCAATTAGGCCTCTTAGACTAAAAACTGATATTTCACTCTAATAAATTCTCACATTTTTGAAACTTTAGATACATTTTTTATTCACTTTAGTGACCTCTATATCATGCTCCATGTCAAATTTGAGGGTTTGAAACCTTGTGTGGATATATAAACCAAGAAATGGCCAAAACCCTAGCCTAAGTACATGTTTAGGGTAGAGAGGCAATTAGAGTGGTTTATCAATAAATTCCATGTTTAAATGCTTGATAAAGGTCTGATCATGCCTATTCCATCGTAGGATAACTCAATATGCTTGAGGAAAGCTCTCTAAGACTACTCTATAGGCCTGCAATTAAGCTTCTTGGCTAACAAAGTGGCATATATACCTTTTGGGCTCAAAGTAATATCTTAAAATGTTCATTTACCATATTTATTCACTTTTAAATAGAGTATATAAATCCATAAAACCTATTTCTAGGATTTCCAAGCTTTATCTCCTAACTTGAAGGCCTATCCTTACTCTACATACTCATAAATAGGCCTATAGCCAAGCTTTTTAGGTCAAGTTTTGCATAGTTTTTCCCTCACACATGCCAAAATTGTGCTCATTAAGTTGTTCATGAGGCCTATTAAGGTCACTAAAGTAATTTAAATACCATTAATTCTCATTATAAGGCACCTAAATGCTCATTTCTCTTATCAGGTCATTAAAAGGTTTCTTGGCATCTTGAGACATTTTTATCATCTTAATGATGATTCGTAAAGCCTAGGTCACAAAACACTAAACTAATGACATAAATTAAAAGTATATAAATTCCCATAACATACCATATGATATTAGGCTCCCATACAACTCCTCTATATAATTCCAAGCAAGATAAAAACTCTCTTAAGTTAAGTAGACTATGTTTAGTGAGCTTGAGAAATAATTTTATCTTGAAGATGTTATCTTGGAGTTTGGTTCAAGTTTAAAATGGCATTTTTATGTATGTAACACCTCCAATACTATATATATATATATTTTTTTTTAATTAATTCATTTGTCATCTTGAGAGTCTTAAAGCCTAGTCTAGACTATGTTAGGGTTTGTAAGTCGATTGACTAATTTTACCTTTGAAACCTGTTTGAGTCATTTCCTCCTAATTTATCTAAGTTTGAATCTTGTGGTAATCCTTTTATAATATATATATATATATATATATATATATATATATATATATATATATATATATATATATATATATATATATATATATATATATATATATATATATATATTTAAGTGTATTCAAACCCAAAACCTTAAATAACTTATATGTCTTTATCCATTCCTCATATAGGCCTGTGTGTTTTTTACCTTTAGACCTGGGTCTTTTCTCTTTGTCCACCTGTAGGTATCTATTGGATAGAATCTCTCTCTTTCAAGTAATCACCACCTATTTAACCTTTAAAATTATCAAATAATTTTAATTAAACTCAGGGGCTTCTTGACATGTATATTTCTTCTACTTTTCACCCATAGGCATGTAGGTATTTATATTAGGTCTACTTGGGCTTATTGATTATTAGAGCTTACAATAAGTCTTTGATGACATAATTTATAATCCATTTGAATTACACACATATAAATATTTTTTTAATATATTTCTCACCCCTCTTTTATCCTTCAAACCTCATCTCTTAGTACAAAATTCATTTATTTCATATGAAAAATAGACCTACATGTCTATAGACTTGTAGGTCTAATTTTTGTCATTTTAGGTTTCTTTACCATGAATTTTAGACCATGTTAATAATGAATAAAACTTTAAATTGTATATTTAACTATATCATGATGTTATAACCTTCATAAAACTCTTTTCAATGCAATATTATTACCCCTTTTGTTCACTTATGTGTCAGAAGACCTCTAACATAGTCTCAAACCCAGAATGACAATAGGCTTGCCTTAGAAAGTTGGTGATGAGGTTAATAAATTTGTTGGATTTTATTAATTATCATATTATATATATTATTCATATTATTATGTCCTATTACACACATTTTACCCCCTCATTTAGCACCACTAGTGTATCTTTTCTAATTTTATCCTTTGACAGGCCTTCAAGTGTCCTCCTCTAGGCTCAAAACCTCCTCTCTTAATGATTTAAAATCCTTGAGATCAATTGGAAAATGATGAAAATATGGATTAATTTAGAATATTTTTAATTTATATTTCATTCCTTAAATGGGATATAATATCTTTGTATCTCCACTTGAAATCCCCATAGTCCTATATAAAGGCTCACATAATCCTTTTGAGTTTGCATAGTCCTTCTGAGAACAAAGTGAGTTAATGAATTGAGAATTCAAGTTTATATTATTTTTATTTAATTTATAAAAACATAAATTTCTTTATTCAAACCATTTACTCATAAAAAAAACTCTTACAAACCCCAAGACACTACCTATAACTTTATTGAGGCCTGTACTTAACACAAATGAGGTTTTTCTCACTCTCCACTACCATACATGCCAAAAAAACATGGAAGATGATATTAGGGGATTATAAACACCATAAAATATATCCCAATCCTTCCATTTACACTAATAAACTAAAAAATATATTCAAATGAGAATAAATAATGATGTTTGGGTTTTGTATTTAGTTTAGAGGTATCTACACTCTTAAGGATTGATCATAAAGGAGAGCCCAATTATCTGATAACTATGTCCATGGATTTTAAGACCATTATTACCCCCTCTATTAAAATTATCAATTTCCAATTCTCTCTCTCTCATCTATATAAACCAAGCATATGAACTTAGCCTTTATAAACTTGACAAGGAGCCGATAGAGGAAAGGGAATATTTTATGCCTTGTTTAGACTCATACTTGGATTAAAAACCTATATTTGATTGTGGGAATATGAATATGAATATAATAAGTAATTTTAACCTATAAATAATCATTATTTATCCATACAAATGAATGAAAATCCTCTTATAAGCACTAAAAATCACTTGTAACTATTTTTCTTCATTTGAAAATGACTTATTATGAAATGTCTACCAACCTTCATGTTATAACACTCTTAAAAAATAATTTTAAAGAAACTCTCTATGTGGTATTCACCATTTTAGGGTCATAAAGTGTTTTTTGATAATTTTACAGATGCTAGAGACCTATAGAAGAGTTTGAAAATGACTTATTGAGCTTATATACAACATGAAACATATTTGGGAATTTGTATGAACTATAGAGAGTATAAAATGACCTTGAAACATGTAATATGGATTGAAAAGACACATTAAACCCTTATAATCACTTGAGCCATCTTTAAGCATGATATAAAGTGACTAGACAAACATAGGATCAAAATGAATATTACTTTAAACTTATCAAATTTACCTTAAACTATGATAACATGCATTGAAAAGGAAAAAAATTATGACCCTCTCCTATGGTAGCCAAAATTTTGATATCACATACCAAAATTCCATCAATTTCAAAGAAAATTAAAATATTAAGCTTAAAGTTCCCTTATTCATCAAACATCATGCATAACAACCATCCCATATATAACTCACCATCAAACCTTATTGCACATAATGAAAACATGTGTTGTGAGGGTGAGAATACTAATAAGAATGAAAAATAGAAAATGAATTAAATTTATCATACACTAAAAAAATGAAAAAATAACCAAGGCAGTAATTAGTTACATCAACACCACACAAACTCCCACAATGATTTAGAGTGTTGCACATAATAATATTTATTTGTGTAGTCTACATCAGTTCCCATGTAAAATCATGAAACTTATCTCAATACCACTTTTATAAGCACCAATGTAACTCCCATAGATACCTCTAAGGAATTCAAGCATCTCTTCCACACCAATTTCTAATTGAAGGATAAAACTCTCCATGTCATCATTAATAGTGAAATAAAAATGACCATTATTAAACAAGGTACAACATAGTTTCTTTACCTTATCATTTCCATGTATCATAAACCATAATCTCTAGTATAGATACAATAGGGGAAGGATATACACTTATAGTAAAAAATCAATATGGTGAAAGAAAATGTCATCTATAACATTGCACCACATGAGGTTTTTGAATTTTTTCCAAGAATGCCATATTTGTATGACCACATTGATACATATCAAGTTAATTTGTAATACTGGAGTATACATGTTAAATATCTTTTATCAAAACTTTTGGATTAATATTAAAATACCAAAATGACTTTTATCTCTACTAAAAAATATCTATCTTATCTTTGGACATGTGGAAGTTTGTGTTATTGATGGTTCTCCAAGAAGCACGTGAGCAATTATAAATAACACAAACATTTCCACTACAACATCAACTCGATAAATTATTTCATAAATTCATAGACTTATTTGAAGAGCCAAAGGTTATGACAACATGTTTCATTGTAAATCATAACATATATTTCTCCCTATATCCCCTCTTTCAAATTGACTAATGTACTACAGGTAATTTTGGATAATGATGAATTCTACCTCAAATTTTAAGAGATTATTAATTAAGTAAAGATCATGCATAGATATTATCCTTTTGAAAGCATGGTAATCCTATTATCAAATATAATGGTAATTTCATACTATGTGTATACTACCATGCACTATAAAATATAATAGTGAATAATTGGTACCTATTTATTCACATTGATGACCTACTAGACTAGCTCTGAGGTGTATAAATTTTCACCAAGATTCACCTACTATTAGGTTATCATAAGTTATGATTTCATACTATAGATGGTTTTAAAAAAATCAATAACCAATAAAGATTATATGAAGAGTTGGTTGTGCCTTTTATCTTGACAAATGCACTAACAACATTCATGCACTTGATGGACAATCTACTTAGGCCATTCCTCAATGCTTTCATCATCATCTACTTGGATGACATCCTCATATTTACAAAAAAATTGGATGATAATATGGATCACATCTCTCACATCTTAGAGACCTTGTGTAAACATAAGTTTAAATGAAACTTATCTGATGGTACATTTTTCATGGTATAATTTCAATACCTAGGCTACATCATCAGTGAAATCCAATATTGGACAAATCTACACAATCCCACTATTTTGAGGAATTTTATTAGAATCTATAAATTCTAAAAAAAAATTTTAAATTTTTTTCTCACACCTGAAATTTTCTATCAGTCATATCATGTGCACCAAGGTATCATTTTAATTGACACATACACAATAACATGTTTTTTAGTAACTAGAGTAGTTCATTTATGCAATGTATAATCTTGAAATGATAAAAAAATTCCACTCCTTTGAGATTCACATAGATTCATATGGATATGAACTCATCATGGTACTCATAAAAAATATATTTATTATCTCCTATCATCAAGATAATTTCCTTGACATAGTTTAACAACACTCCACCTATGAAAAAAAGTGTTACACTATTATGCAATCAGTAAATTAATGATAACACTAAATCATAGGTAAGGAGATAATCATTCATTATGGTCATAAACCATTTTAGTTCCTTCATACATAGATAAATCTAGAGAATGTGTGGCATGTGAAGTGAGAGACATACCTATAGTAGTTCCATCTAGTGATAAAGCACAAGAATGGTAAGGAAAATTAGGCTATATTTTTTTAGTCAATAAATGATTCATTTGTTTATCATAAGGTTATAATTATATGGCCACAATGTTTTTTACTAGGTAAACCTATTTATATGATAGCTGCAATGATCAATAACAATCATATTTCTCTCTATATGCTAGTATATAAATAAATGCCATAAAAATATAGCCTGCATATACTTGTGTGTTTAGGGTGATTGTAGGTATAGAAGATGGAAATACACACTCAATATAAAGGGTATAGGGTTCCAAATCCTATGCCTAATATATGAGGTATTACTCTAACTAGATCCTAAATAAAATTAATTATATAGCAATGGTACCAAAGTGGGTATATTAGGGATATAATTAACATAATGCATGCAAGGAACTGATAAAAAGGGTGACCTAGATCTAATATATATTTTAATGCTGAAATAAGTTAGCAATAAATGGTGTAATAGTCCACTAATGAGTGTTCCATGAAACATAACAAGATAAATGAAAATCTTAATAACCCTGTAACTATACTAGCTTATTTGGTATATGGAAGACTTAAGCAAGGAAAAATAACATGCATCTACTATAATAATATTATTATTATTATTATTAGATATCTATACTAAGTAAATAAATGAAATATTATTTAGGTGAATTTTAAACACATTAATATCCCCCATGGATTTAGTTGCACTTTGAAATATATGATGTAGTATGAATACCTCAAATGGAAATATGAAGACACAGGAATCCGTAGTTGGGGATTCCAAAGACTAAGTTTAATTCCTTAGTTTGACATTTACTATTGAGATACAAATACCATGAGCAATAATTTACCTTTAAAAATTATATTTTTACATATAACTCCTCTTTTTACTACTTAAGATCACAAATTCACATGTAAGCAAAGCAAATGAGTGTTCCATCTTATAAGATATAATAATTGTGACCTATATATATATATATATATATATATAAACTCAAAAATAAACATGAACTCTAAGACAATGGTATCAGCCAAGATGTAGTAATAAATAATTTTAGATGACTTAGAAATATATCATATAGTCTAATACCTTTAGTAAGATATATATAAGATTCAAAACTATATCGACTAGATTGATACATTACAAGGATAACTAAGCATGAAATGGACTATATCAACTTAGTTGATACAATAGGAATATAGTGTAATTTTTTACCCTAATTTATATCAAATAAATTGAAATGTGTATTACTAATAGGTGTAAAATTAGATATATATTACAATACTAAATATGTAAAATAAGTAACAATTATTATTTTGGAAATTGATAATTATGAAAAACTCCTATTTAAGGAAAACACTAAGAATAAATGTACTTAACTAAAATCAAAAACTATGTAGACTATTTCAAATATATGAAAGTATCAACCAGTAAGAGATGTGGATATTCATGCTAAATATCAAGAACATAATCTTAAACTACTCTTATATAGTTCCATTCCTATTAGACTTTAGTGTAGGGTGACCAATTCCCTTGACCATAGATTTTTCCCAATTGATTGTGATTGGTGATTAATAGAGAAAAATAAAGAAAATAAGATTCTAATAATGATAAATTGGAATAAGAATCAAAGAATATTCTTATACATGACCATTATAGGTGGACATTAGTGTAGCCCACTCAATCCTGTTGATGGTATAATTGTCTACATTATTTGTGACAAAATTATAACTATTAAACCTTTTGTATTTTTATCTAATGACTAGGATGCAATGTTTTGATTCATATTATGCCACACAAAATTCATTATTTTACTTATTTTTTATTTAAAACCCAAAATTCACCTTAAAATATTAAAAACCTATAAGAAATATGGTAGTGTAATGGGTTGAGTTGACCTCAATCACACCTTGATGATTGACCATTTCTTACATTTATAATACTCCAAAGAAGGAGATCAATCCCATGTAGTTATCCCACATAGAGTGATTATGAAATTATTCTCCTTAATTATGTGTATGTAGCTAGAAAATTGTTTTAATGGTTGAAAATTACATCTCTTAACTTGATTTGATATGTTTTAGACTTGGCTCATGGATACTCTTGTGAATGATCTTGAATTTTGAAATAATAGAGAATATTTACTCAATGTGCAATAGTGTATATGATAGAAACCAAGTTATAGTAAGTGGGAGTAATAAATGACCCTTGATCTATATTTTTAAAAAAACATTTGCAAATTTATTTCATCCAACCTTTTGAAACATTCTAAAAGACCCAATGTATTGATTCAAAATTTGGAAACTATTCAATATTTGGAAAGGAATGTGACCACATTATGTGAGCACAAGAACAAAATCATTCCTTCCTACTAGGATGGACCTATCCTAAAATGTGTGGGATAGATGTCCTAATTTGGAGACATTTTTAGGGTTATATTTAG
Source organism: Torreya grandis (assembly GCA_037957365.1). Taxonomy (NCBI): domain Eukaryota; kingdom Viridiplantae; phylum Streptophyta; class Pinopsida; order Cupressales; family Taxaceae; genus Torreya; species Torreya grandis. The sequence continues at coordinate 4,245,875 of JARHVA010000675.1, read as the reverse complement.
TATCGTAAACATTTTAATTTGAATTTTATGTATACAAGTGACAGAATACAAAAGTTTGAGCCTACATATTGATAAACATATTAGATCAATGGAGAATAAGAGGAATGTATTTGAATGAAAGTCACATGGTTTAGTAAATGTTAATATTTATCATTTTCTAGTACATCTAACCATTTTTGCGTGTATAAATCCCCCTATTTTATTAATGAAATTGCTAGATTAAATGAGAGAATTGAACTTTAGTTTGTATAACACAGTTTGTCTTTGAGAAGATACTCTAATCATGCATGGAAATAAAATTTATAAAACCTAAAAAAATAACATGAAGTAGTCATTTGTCCATTATGAAATTTGAAAAACTTGAACTTATAATAATTGAAAATTTGAAAAGAGAGAAGTGTTAGAGGTACAATTACTGAGGGGGGGGGGGGGTGAATTAGCGAGCCCAGATAATACAACTTTAATTTCAAACCTTTCAAAATCTTAATAAATTACCTAAAGCATTCATAAAGCATACACATAATTCATATCAATGAACAAGAGAGATAATGCAAGATCAACCATATAACACATGACATATGTGGGAAACCCTCTTGGGGAAGAAAACCCACTGGAACCTATAATTAAAATACTATCCTATAATAATAATAACTAAGTTGTACTAGCTAAAAATGATAAAATAACTACCATCCCTTATTTTAGTGAGATCATAATCCCATAAGGATCTACTACACCTATCTAGTTGATTTACCACAACAACTAGACCTTTAGAAAATTACACCTTACAAGGAGGTTACAACCCCCTATATGTTGAGTAGCCATAATAAAACCTATGAAAAAAACATCTCTTATGAATTTGATTTATTACCAATCTGATGGACATACAACCCATATAAGTTCTCTTCAACTCTACACACTCAATGCATCCAAAGCCACCTTTTGATCACTCTGCACTCCTCAGCAAAAACTCTATCACCACATCAATAGTATGACCAAATGGTCATACACACAAAACTCAATATACTTTGATCAACAACCTATACACTAGGCACACTTACTATCCTTTGCCTCTCAACCCTTCACTCTAAACCACACACATAAGCCTCTCTCAAGTCTCACAAGTCTAGAAATCATCATCTTTGATTTCACTATTTATAGAGAATTCATGATTATCACCATCTTGGTTATAAATTAGGCATGCCTTATCCCTTAATTATTCTAACATGCAAATACATGACTCAACACAATCCACATATGTTGTCCATAGCATTTATGGGTCACCCTTAAGCAACTACACCTTTCACTTAGGCCCTTATAGCTCTTATAGATCTCATGGAGAACTATTCACCCATTTAGTACTTCATCAAATAAAATAAGAACACAAGAACATTTTATAACTCATGGACCCATGAAACAAGAATTAAAGGTCCCCTTTAAGTATGAATATCCATTATATCACTTTTATGCTAACCCCCAATTAGTTAAACACTTCTCTTAACACATAGTCAATATAAATAAAAACATAGTTAACTTATAACCCTTTGTTCATACTTCATATGATTATTAAAAACTTCATAATTCACACATATGGTCCTCATGGAGTCTAAAACACTCCCAAATGGTTAATTCATCAAGATGTATTGAAACAACATCAAAACAAGCTCAAAAAATCTTCTCAGATTAGTTTCATAACATGCATAAACACACAATAAACTTTGAATATTAATATATTTGAATGTACAGAATTTAAGATATTCAAATATATATTTCCATTTTCACCTTATAATTATCTACAAATTTTATTTTTATACCATGAGAAAATTTTGCCTATATTAAAAGATATGGCCCAAAAACCAGACACTGGTCTTTCTTTTGTTAAATTCAAATATTTGAATTCAAACAGTCATGGTTAAAATCTGATCACTTAAAATGAATCTCATTATTTTAATATTATATTAAACACTCACCTTAAATCTTCCTTGAAATTTAAATCATAGTGCACCACTATCAAAACATTAAACTTCAAACAATTGACCTCATCTCATGCAGTCTTGTAATCTTGACCACATACGCTCCATTGATCTCTTCAATATTATCCTTGAATTAATATTTCTAGAAAACTATCACTTTGACCTATTAAATTTAATATTCACCATTGATCTTGATTAGTACGATCACCTACTCACTTTTATATCTTATAAGAAGAATGATCTTTCCCTTTGCTCAATGTTAAACTTTGAACACTTGTCCTCATTTCACTACTTCTTGACATCTTGGAATAAATTTGCTCCATTGATCTTATCATAAATATATTTATCTTTAAATTCATTAACCAATGAAAATTTTGACTCATTTAACTCAACATACACCATATATATTCATTGTATGATCACCTATAAGTGATTAGATCTCCATCTGGTCCTGATCTTTAACATCATGCAAAAAAAACTATGGGGGCCATTACTATTTGCCTAGAGGGCCAAATTTTCACAGTCACATATTTTACCTCAATCTCTCGCATGTTATCAAATTTTAACCATATAAACTAAGGAAAATATTAAATAAACCCATATGACCATTTCTTCTTGAAATGTCTACTCATGCAAAATATGCTATCACCAAATTACTTATTCAACTCTTTATTATACTTAGACAAATAATGTAGTTGATGCCAAATTGATTTCACACTATTTATATTTTATGAATGAAACATGGACCATTATATCTCCCTTTTCAAATTGACTAAGTGTTGGAACTTAGTGAACTTTTATCTAAGAGGCCAACTTTGTACTTGCATAATTTTTATTGCACTTAATCACATATCCTAAGATTTAAACCATATGATCACCTTACATATTAAAATCCATCCATATTCCAATTTTCTCCTAAAACCTTCACACATGTGAAATACAACACCATCAAAATGTTTACTTAGATTATTTTGTCATAGAGCCTATTATGCCTAGAACAAAATGAAGAATCAGGTGAATTCCACTCATGCACACAAGCTATCCAATCATCCTTAACCATTTATATGACCCATTACACATGATAAATATTTTAGAATCATCCATAATCATATCAAACCATGCAAATTATGAAGATCAACCAAGCCTTCTTCAATCATACTAGGATAAACACATTGCACACTTTATCATTGTCACTTAGACTATTATGTCACTCCATCCACTCACCTAGACACCTCCATGACATCACCATGCCATAATTGATAATTATCCAAAAATATCCCCCTTTTTCATTGATGTTAACAACCATTATATAGAAATATATAACTCACCTTCCTTCTTTCTTTCCAAACACTCCAAAAAATAGGAACTTTCTCCCCCTTTGGCATAGTAACAAAGTGGGAACAAACTAATATTTAGGACCTAAAAATACTACCAATAGGAGAAGACCATGTTATAAATATATTAAAAAGTCCCCCTTACCTTGAGAATACCTCTTCTTTTTTTGACAACTTCTTCTTCACACATGTCAACACTCTCTTCAACCAAGCACTGTAATCAATGAAGAAAGAATACATAAAAGTACTAAAATATGATGTAACTCACCAAGAAAAATCTATCAAGGTCTCCCCCTAATATCTCTAAGTCATTTCAGCTCTTGAGCATATTCAGATCTTCACACACCATGAAGAACCACCACATAGGCTTACTAGCCTTCTATCTCAAGAAACTATAAGAACCATCTATAGAATTGCATTCCACTCACCAACTATGAAACATGATCTAAAAAAACCTAATAACTCTCCTTGAAACTCTCATGCCTTTCTCTTTTGGATAAACTAAAAAAAAGACACTCTTCTTCTCACTAGGCCTTTTTAGTCTCCTTATAGCCCTACCTATAACTTATAGAGCCCAAAACATTTAGTAGACACACCTTCAAAACTTGAAACTTCATTTTTGGAACACTCTCATATGCCCCCTCAAGAAAAAAAATCCCATCACCTATCTCATCATTTTCAACATACTTACTTCACAAACCTACTAGTCAATTAAGCCTCCATATTGACAAAAAAACATGAATAATTTGAAAATCACAAACCTTAAAATATTTGTGAAGATTTATTTGATAACCCATTTGGCCCATTAAACCTTTTAAGAATCCTTAGACTTTAAATCAAATGGAAAACCACTTTTGTAGCATAACTTAAAACCCTAGAATTTCAAAATAAATAGAGTCAACAAACCTCCTTATAGTCAATGCCCACCTATGAAAATTATCTCACACTTAGAGATAACCATCACACACTCTTGCACCAAAATTTTAGCCTCCATACCTTTGGGAACCCATACATCCTAAAACCCATTTTTAGGCCTACTTGTCCTTAAGATAAAACTGAGAAAATTGATAGCACTAAATAAATATCCAATTTGACTTCAACATACCTTTATACCACAAAACCACATGGAGTGTGCCATAATAAGTTCAAATAACATTTCTATGCAAAATACCATCTTAAAAACTCATAAATCTTCCTTTGCTACCTAGAAACCTTCAATCTAACCCTACAAATTAAGCATACACAATTATTAACATGTCAAAAGGACAAAAATATACCATGACATCATTTTGACATCATCAAAACACTTCTCCCATCTTGACACACCATCTCCAATTATATACATGTATCTTTTGCCTTCTAGAACCTTTTGAAGAATGCCACAACAACACTTTCTTCTCCACTAAAAGGAGTCTCTTAATAGGCATAGACAAAGACCTCCTCTTCACCACAATGTTTTAAAACAAAGTTAATCTAGGAGTGACTCAAATCTCCTTAGTAACCATTGTAATCCTTTTATATCTATAATACTCTTTGTTCCTCTTCTTAGTCTAAACTTTGACAACTTGTTCCTTTTCAATATCACTCACTTTCTCTTTTATGATAGGATATACAACATTTGGGGTAACTTTGAAATATTGACATACCTTGATCACTATTGTAGCTTATTTTCATTTCATAATATCACCTTCAAATATTTTCAACATAGGAACCATGATTGAATTTTTCTCACACATAATAGGTTGTTCATTAGCATCCAAACACACCTCATAACTAGCCTAAACCTGAACCTTAGTCTTCTCCTTGAGCGTGGTCTCTTCCTTCATAACATGAGTAGATAATGAGAGATATTGGCACTCTCCAAATTTTTTTGCATTCTCCACCATATAAAATATATTAATTTGACATCAAACTCATCATGAATCACACTTACCACCTTTGGTTTCCATGAGTTAACTTTCATTCTTTCTTGCACTCTAGGATCCTAATTAAACCTATTTTGAGTTAATGACCTTTGCTTACAGAACCTAGAAATGTGGCCAATCTTCTCATAGTTGTATAAAATAATACTCTTTGATGGAAACACAATTTTTCTTACTTTTTTTTAATAGAAAATTTCAATGTGTCCTATGTCATGACAAATGAAACAACCTCCTCTTTTTGAAGAGGACTCACCTTATCTAACCTTATGTGGACAATAGTTTTCAAAGTGTCTCACATCAAGATAGTTTAAGCACTTAAATTTTTTCACACCTTTTGACTGATTACCCCCATCATAGTTCCATACAAACTCATTTATAATAGGTCTCTTATATTCTCTAGCTTTATGCCCAAATTGATTATGTGTAATAGTAACCATTGAAACTTACATACATCATGGTATTTGGCTATCTGATCTAATTTGTCTTCATTATACCAACACCTTCATTCCTTATCTGATGATTTGTCTTCAAATTATGATTTTATTTTTTTAAATTAATCTTCATCTTATCTTGAGTTGCATTCTCTAGTTCTTTGTATCCAAGACTAGTTATATCACTTGCATGTTTTTGATCATTTAGAATATTGTCTAGATCACTTGAGCTCTTTTCAAATCTCAAAAATGACTTTACCTTACTATATGTCTTATCTAACTTGGATTTCAAAGATTCATTTTCAACTACATACCTTGAACATTCATCTTATTTGGATTTTAGACTTGTGGATAGAAGTTTCAATTAAAAACGGATATGTTTTACCATATATTCATAATCCTTGGTATCTTCATTCATTCTTTCTTCATACACATTGAATTTATCCTCATAGTCCTTTATTTAAAAATTCATCTTCTTGTTAATATTCTTCTCAATATTTAATTCTTTAAGAGCATTCATCAATTCAGTGTAGCAGTCCACCTAATCTTTATCATCATCTGAATCACTCCAAGTAGACTCCTTTTTATATGAGCAACTTCCTTCCTTAGCCATGAAAAGAGATTCATATTCAATAGGAATATAATCTTCATGATAATATTTTGAGTCACTATCTTCTCTCTCATATGATGAGATTTAATCTTTATTGGTGTAGAGAATCTTCTTGTTCTTGAAGGAATTCTTATTATTGTTATACTTTCTAAATTCTTTCTTCTTGTATATCTTCTTGTCTTCATCTTGGTCTTCACCATGTTCTTAATCATCATGTTTATGAGGGAAATTTATATAAAAATGTCCTACCTCTCCATAATTGAAGCATTTCAAGGGTAGTTTACCATTATACTTGCCTAAACTTGTTTTTAATTTCCTTATAAATAAAGCAATTAGTTCATCCTCATCAATATCAAAAATGTCATCCTCTTTGGATTTCTTACATTTTAACTTCTTATTTGGATTCATTTATATCTTGAATTTTGCTTCTTTTTTTGGTGGTATATCATCATTTACTATCATCTCATAGGCAGTAAGGGTGTCATGCAATTGATCCATCTTCAACTGAGTAAGATAATGACTTTATTCTATAGTAGATACTTTTGGATCAAATTTAAGGGATAGAGACCTTAATACATTTTTAATTATAGTAGCATCTTTAAGGTTATCTCTAGGACCTCTAATAATGTTCATAATCTCATCAAATCTCTACAAAAAGGATTCCATAGAATCTTCTTCCTTCATCTTAATACTCTCAAATTATCTTTGGTGAGTCTGCAACTTTTCCAACTTAACCTTTGAATCTCATTCATGAATGATCTACAATTTATCCCATGTCTCTTTAGTATATTTATAATGGATTACCTTGGTAAACTTAGTCTCTATAAGACCACAATTAATTGCATTACTTTCCTTAGAATGATTCTTAAATGACTTCTTATCTATAACACTAGATGGAGGAGTAGTAGGAGAAACATAACCATCCAAAACAAATTTTTATAAATCAAACCCTAGGGACATAATGTATGTACTCATATTTGCACTCTAAAAATAATAATTGGATCCATTAAACATTTGTGATTTCTTAGTAGATAAACCTCCTTGCATTTGATGAATACCCATATTATACCTTAGATCACATTCAAGTTATAAAGCCTTTACCAAAGAGCCTACTTTGATACTAATTGTTAGAGGTACAATCACTAAGAGGGGAGGGGTGAATTAGGGATCCCAAATAATATAACTTTAATTTAAATCCTTTCAAGCTCTTAATAAATCACCAAAATCATTCATGAGTCTTACACATCATTCATAGCAATGAACAAGAGAAATAATGCAAGATCAAACACATAACACATGGCATATGTGGGAAACCCTCTTGGGGAATAGAACATAAAATTAGACTACTATCCTATAATATAAATAACTAATTTAGGATAAATTTATCTAATAAATTAACTACCATCCCTCATTTTAGTGAGACTACAATCCCACAAGGAGATACTACACCTGTCTAGCTGAGTTTCGATAACATCTAGACCTTTAGCAAGTTTCACCTTGCAAGGAGGCTGTAACCCCCTAGATGTTAAGTAGGCACAAAAACACATATGAATATAATGTCTCTTATAACATTTATTTCCCACCAATTTGATGGATATATAAATTATATCAAATCTATGCACTTAATGCATGCAAAACCACCTTTTGGATAACTCTTCACTCCTCAGCAACAACTATATCTCCACATCAACAACATGACCAAATGGTCATACACATAAAACCAAATATTCCCTACTCAATAACCCATCAACTAGGTACACTTACTCTCCTTCACCTTTCAACCCTTCAATCTAGGCCACACACATAATCCTCTCTCAAGTCTCACAAGTCTAGAAATCATCATCTTTGATTTAAGTATTTATAGATCATTCATGCTTATCTCCATCTTGGTTAGACATTAGTAATGCCTTATCCCTTAATTATTTTAACATATAAATACATGGCTAAACACAATCCACATAAGTTTTCCATAGCATCTATAGGTCACCCTTAAGTAATTCAACCTTTCAATTAGGCCCTTATAGCTCTTACAGGTCTCATGGAGAACTATTCACCAATTTAGCACTTCATCAAGAAAACTAAGAACATAATAAAATTTTACAAACCATGGATCCATAAAATAATATCTATATGTCCCATTTAAGTGCCAACATCCATCATATCACTCTTTTTCTAGCCCCCAATTAGCTTAAACACTTCTCTGTACACATAGTCAATATGAATGAAAACATAGTTAACTTATAACCCTTTTTTAATATTACATATGATTTTTAAAACATTAATAATGCTCAAAAATTTTCCTCATGGATTATAAAACACTCCTCAATAGCTAACTCATCAATAGATATTGAAACAACATCAAAACAAGATCATACAATTTTCTCGGGTTACTTGTAGAACATACACAAACACATTGTAAACTTTAAACCTAAATATCATTGACTATACACACTTTTAGATCTTAAAATATATATTTATATATTTTCCTTGGATTCCTCTAAAAATTTTCTTTTTATACCATGAGTAAATTCTACCTGTATCGAGAGATATGGCCCAAAAACATACACTAGTCTTTCCTTTGTTAAATTCATATATTTGAACTCAAACAGTCATAGTTAAACTTAAATCACTTAAAATTCATATCATGTCCACTCATATTATATTAAACACACACCATGGCCTAAATTTTAAACTTTGAATAGTTGACCTCATGTTGTGCAATCTTACAATCTTGACCACATATGCTCCGTTGATTTCTTTGAGATTGTCTTTGCTTTAACAGTGCTAGACAACTATTACTTTAACCTCTTGAATTTAATACACATAATTTATTTTTATTATTAAGAACACCAAATCACCATTATATCTTATAATAATCATGATCTTTACCTTTGGTCAATGTTAAACTTTGAACACTTGTCCTCATTTTGTTGCTTCCTAATACCTTAGAACAAACACAGTCTGTTGAACCTTTTATAAGGAGATAAATATTTAACATAGCTAACCAATGAAAACTTTGACTAATTTGATTCAATAATAACCATATATCTTCATTGTATGATCACTTGTGAGCCATTATATCTCCATCTAGTCATTATCTTTAACATCATATAAAATAAACTAAGTATCGGGACCATTGTTATCTTCTTAGAAGGTCAACTTTGCACAATCATATATTTTAACTCTCTCACTTTCATGTTCTCAAATTTGAACCATATAAACTAGGAAAAATATTGAAAAAACCCATATGACCATCTATTCTTAAAATTTCCACTCATGTAAGATATGCCATCATGAAACTACTTACTCGACTTTTTCTTGTACTTAGACAAATAACATAGTTGATATTAGATTGATTTTGCATTTTCGATCTTTTATGTGATCAAACATGGACCATTAGATCTATATTTTTAAATTGACTAAGTGTTGTAACTTACTATACTTTTGTCTAAGAGGCCAACTTTGCACTTTCATAACTTTTACTACACTTAATTACATGTCCTGAGATTTGAACCATATGATCACCTTACATGAAAATAAATCCATATTCCAATCTTCTCCTAAAACCTTCACACATGTGAGATATGACACCTTCAAAATCTATACTTATATTATTCTACCATAGAGCCAATTATGCCTAGTTGAATAAAATTAAGAATCAGGTAAATTCCACTCATGCACATAAGCTCTCCAATCATCCTTGACCACTAATAGGACCCATTATATATTCTCAATACTTTATACTCATACCTAATCATCTCAAACCATGAAAAATCTAAAGATCAACCAAGCCTTATTCAAGCATACTAGGATAAGCACATTGAACACTTTGTCATTATCAGTTAGACTATAAAGGCACTTCATCTAATCACCTCGACACCTTCATGACATCACCATTACAACATGAAAAATTATACAACAAGAAAGTAAGGAGTACACCTATATGTAGGTGATACCAAATGTCCCTACAATCTATAAATGATGATGGATAACAATGGCCCCTTATTAAAGAACTTTGATAATTTGAAAAATGGTGATTTAAGAGTGATCAAGTCCCAATTTTTAATAACTAGTCAACACTCAAGTTGTAAATATGTGTATTCCAACTATCATGAATGGGTAATATTACCCCATGTATTAATATAAAAAAGTGGAACCATGGTGGAATCACTAGAAGTGATGCCAATGCCATTGAGTGTCACTAAACTTGAACATACACCACCCATAATAGAATATGGAATAACATAATAGGTTCTCTATAAGAAATTTCAATGTAAATGAGTGTCACTAGACTCAAATACACATTATCCATAATAGATCAAATCATACCACTACAAATAGATATATATTCCACTTATATGATAAACATATAATGAAGAATATTCTTCCCCCATCATGATGGTATTACTCATAGATTTGAATTGAAATTAATATTTTCCCTTTGAAATGTTATCTTTGAACTTTGAAAATGTGTACTTGAGAAAGAATCATGCCCTTCCAAATTTGAAATTGTAACTTTGATCTTTTTAAAATGTCTGCATGAAAAAGCATCTTGCATTTTGAGATTTGAAATTTTATAATATGTGTATACAATCATGAATAATCATCATTCCCCCTAAATATGTACCAAAGATATAAAATTCCATACACACACACACACACACACACACACACACACACACACACACACACATGCGTACATACGTATGTATATACATACATATATTCTCAACTGTAACTATATTTTTAACCTATAATTCTGATGTTATAGCTATTTTTCATATTACCATACATATGCATTCACATGTCTATGATTATGTACTTTTAGTCTTTGAAAAGTGAGTGCATGTACATGTCATATTACCCCATAATCTATATTAATGTGCCAATATTTGTCATGTTATTGAAAACTTTTACTTTATCATATAATTTGATCTTTGAATTTATTTGATTCTTTGAAAACCTATACTATGCTAAATAATTTTATTTTTAAATTACTTTTAATATTTAGAAACCTTTGTTTTGAATTTTGGATTCCTGTACTATGTCCTAAACCCAATTTTTTTTTTCTTCGTGTAGGCTTAGATCTCTAAGACAAGCCCATTATGATGCCCCTTTAAAGTTGAGGGATGTATACTAAAATTCACTCATCTCAAAATAAGTGTTAATTGTATCATGTGATAAGGATATAATAATTTAGTATTATGTCAACATTTTGATAGTATGTCATCATATATATGTAATTTTTATTGAAGCATGTATGTAACATATTTAATGTAATGCATACAAGTTTTTTGTTTAGATAGATTTAGAAATGAGGCAAGAAATAAGTAACCATATCTAAAGTAGACTATGTAGTAAAAGTGCAACATATGTATCACGACACCACTAATGAAGCTCAACAAGCACACCATACAATGTCATGTTATTTCATATAATGTTATGTGACAAAGTAGCTATAGATAATGGGCATGAATATGTCTCAACAAATAAATCCAAGGGCCATACACAAAGGACATTAATAATGTTTCAAGAAAGGGACATTTTCAAAATTTTCACATAATAAAGTGTAAATGGCCAAAATCAATGGACATGTTTAAATGTCACATATATAAAGCAAAAATATAATAGACATTTTCAATAAATTTGTTTCACACAAAGGCCAAGTGATAAAATAAATGGATGTGTTCAAATTTTCACATGTTAAATTTACACACATAAGGACAAGGGCCACACTCAATGGGAATGTTTGAATATTACATAAACCACACATAATAATCAAGAAAGTATATCATGCCATGAAAGATAGTAAAAACATCAAATGAGCATATAACAAGTGAAAATTAATATACACTATCCAAAATTATCAATGTCACATCAAAACAAAGTAACATATTCATGTAGCACAATGTAATATATGAGTAATCATCAAGTCACTTGTAATATATGTATCTCAAAATGGTTGAGATGTCATAGAAATATATAACTTATTTATAATTAAATTTTATAGTTATATGCCCCATCACAATAATGGCCACTAGGAAGAAGGGAATCCAATATCTAAGAGTCCCTATAAAAATGTATGTCTTGCATAAAACTCATATAACTCACAAAATGCCTATGTTGGAAAAATAATATTGTATCTAACAAAGTATTTTAGATATGTAAATAATGAAAATAGTAACTCATGTCATGCTCATGTTCTTATTTTTATTTTTTTGAAATATTTTGAATGTTTTTATATTTTTAATTTTTTTTTAAATTTTTGACATATTTTGAAAGGAAATTGCCTATGATCCCATCAAGGGGAGTACCATAGTATGTTATTGGATTATATATGTTGAAGGTGATTTTTCATGAATGGAGATTTTTACATGTAAATGAATCATAGTCTAAAAAGGCCAATAGTGTTTTAGTGTGTATTGATCCCTACTCATAGAATCCTTTATATGATGTGTAACTTGAAAATATGTAAGATTCATTGGAGTCTATTAAATAATAGGATAAGGTCTCATTGTTTATGTTCATTGTGTAACATGCTCAACTATTTAAGGTACTACTTTAAGATGCATTATAGAATATTTACATTTCTTTGAATCTTGATAATTATGGATATGTACCCATTCCCTCTATATTGATTGTATATAAATGTTTTATATGCATACAATAACTGATTCTACACTATCCTATTGAATATGTGCCACAACTATGATTGTATTGTGCTCAAAAATAGATGCCATAACCAATTTTATTGGTAGTAGGGGAGGAAGAGGAGTTATTATTGATTGTAAAGGGTAATCATATCAAATGCCTTAAAATATGACCACTTGATTATAATGTATGTATTTGAGGTATATATTTACTATAGATAGTACTGCCTAGAGATTTGATATCCAATGGAATACTAATAGCATAGTAAATACTCTTGTGCTTGGTAAGACTACAAACACATTAGAAAATATTACTAAACTAACTTGAAGAGGTATTACTATATGCCCAAGAGTATTATGTGTATGTCTATCAAATACTTTGTCTATTTATGATGTATATTTCAAATATTTGTTTTTGTATCTAAGACTTTGAAAGAATGTCATTCCACATGCATTTTCACTTGACCCATTGCCAATCATGACATTGTGTATAGGTTGTTTATTGATGCAAGCTCAAATAAAGAGTGCATGCCTATATGAATCATCATAATTTATTTCATTGTCATATAATGTGATCATATTATTTTTGTGTTTATGTGCCTATAAATATACCAATAATTTCATCTATTATATGACCATATCTCTTATGAGGAGGATGTACATTATATGCATGATGTACCTCTAATGTTTTGTATTTTTTTATACACCATGGTTTGGAAATGAATTAATTAATATTTTTATCTTTGAATTATCATTTTATTATGGTCTAACTTCTTTTGTGGGTGTGCTTAGCACAATAATAATATCATCTATAAGATCTTGTATCTTATATTTAGCCTAAAAAACTTGTTTTTAGAATGCCCAATACATATGTGGTAATCAACATATGTATTACTATTGAATCCCTTGAGGATTGTCCACATCAAGATCTAATGGTAGAGGAGGATATATGATATTTCAATCAAGTAATTTTTTAAATATTATGTGATAAGTTTGTGATAACCTTGAAAATTGTCTCCTTGGTGGATTTATCAATTTAAGCTTGTTTCATGTTTGTGATACTATATTGATTGTTAATTTTTATTAATTATTACTTTCATTAGATTTAACCTTGTAGTTTTTTTATATTTGAAACTTGATATTTTAGGTAGACATAATATGTGGTGCATATGTTAACTTATTCAAAGCTATGATATTGACTTCTGTTTCTTTGATTGTATGGCATAACTCATCGAGAGGTTTGAATTTTTCAAGCATGATATATTCATGGAGTAGTGATAGAAAATTTGTGTGAAGATGTCTTGTGATTAATTTTATACCATAGAATTTGTCATTTTAGCTAGCATAGTTTTGTACTAAAGAACTTATTCAATGGTTTTTTCATTTAATACTTACTTGAGTTTAGCAATTTATGAATAAAATAGATTTTCACAATTTTTAATAGAAAATTGTGATAAAAAATGATATACCAAAGGGCTAAATGCTTTAACTAATTGAAGTGAAAGATAATAGAACCATACTAAGGTTTAATATTTGAGGCTTATTAGAAAGAACTTGTTAAGTAATTTGTCATTTTAAGCATAGTCCAAGCATGCTACATGAAATGATCAAAAAAAAATTTCAGGGTCACCTTTACCCTCATCGAGTGGTAGCTTATAAGTTACAAAATGTGTTGGTAACTAGTAAGAGGCTATCTCAAGTGCCAAAGGATTAGGAATAAAAGTGTGGGAATATATTGAATTAATATATTTTCAACACCTTGATATAATTACCATAAATTAGCATGTAATTTTGTAATAATTTGTTCAATAAAGTGTGCATTAGGAAATGTTGGTAGTGTACCTTGTATAATAATCAATGGAAATGTGTACGATTCCCTTGTATAAATAGGAATGTTAATCTATTATAATCCATATTTAACTTTAGGTATTGATGTAAGAATATAAGCAATAGTTTTAACTCAAACATTTGACATTAGAGGAGTAATAACTCTGAAAGGAACCTATTTTTTGTGTTTTATATGATGAAATATTTTCTTGATATGCAACATTAGATGCTAGGATTAATTGGATAATGATTTTAATTGTTTGGTATCTAATTCAATAAGTTCATTTAGATCAATTATATTAGAGATTTCAATATTATCTTTATTATCATGCATAGTTTCATTATCTTGTTTATTATGTTCATCACTAACATCATCTTCAATGCATACATAGTTTTTAAGACTTTAATTATCATATTGATAAAAAGTTTATATGTTATCCATTTTAAAAGATATCAAAAGAATGTGAACATGTTTTATAGGAGTTCCAATTAATATATAACTACATCTTAAAGGGATGAAGGAGATAAATTTTAGGAGTACCATGTCAAGGTGTAAAATTAAAATGAAAATGGGTGTATCTAGATAGGGTGTGTTTATTGTCAGCCAAAATTGGCCTACATATGAAATAATTTGCCTAGATGGATCATGTCACTCTCCTAGACCATTCAGTGACCTTTTGCCTTCTAGGATGCTCCAAATATGCTCTAAGAAGCTCCAAATATGTTTTTTTGAGCTCTAAAGATGCTTAGTCAAGATTTGAAGAAGCTTCAAAGATGTTTTAGGATTCTTTGAAGATGATTTGAAGATGTTCTAGGTAGCTCTGAGGATGTTTTATTGAGATCTAAAGATGCTCCTCATTTTGGTATGGCATAACCTACCCATTTTTGTAATAATATCATTTTGAAGCAATAAAAGAACTTATTTTTCATATCTCTTTACTTCTAACTAGTACTCTAGCTAGTTTATACATGATTGCTTTATGGGGAGGTATTCTTCCTTGGTGATTGTCCTTCTTTCTTACCTCTTTGTAGGTATTCCACCATTATTTCAGGTATGAAATTATGCTTCTTTTATCACTGATGATGGTATAGTGTGAGTTTTATACTCCTCCATACTTCATCTCTTATCTAGTGGGCCTAGTTTTAGAAATATTGATGCAAAATGATCATGTTCAGAGATTGTCTGAGTGGGGGTTGTCTTTGAGCTTCCTTAGTGTCAATTTAATGTAATTTTGAGTGTCAAAGTTTTGTGTATCACTCATTTTTATTTTCAATCATCCCTTTCTCCTCTTTCTAACCCTTTTATTTGGTAATTAGTAGTTTAGTGTAGTTTGCTAAGCCTAATTAATACGCCTAGGTAGCTAGCCCATAACCCATAGGTTTAACCCCATCATAGGATACCCACAACTTAGGGTTGATCCCATTTTTTAACTAGGAGTGAGAGAGCCTGAATAACCCTCTCACAAGGGTGAAATTATGTGTTACAATAATTTTTGGCATGCCCAGTAGGACTATTGTGTTCTTCACTTCACTAAAGGATTTTTGGTGTTGCTCTTCAATGTAATCATCCTTCAGAGGCATGTTTTCAAACATAAATGGTAACTCCACTATGGGCATCAGCTATTCAAGTATCTTAAGTTCCTAAAATTAAAACCTTGGTATGTATACTCAAACCTCTTTTGATAAATATGTTTATTCTCTACCTCAGCATCACTCATATCAAGCTAATAACATTAATGTGTTCACCCCAAGTAGCCTTCAAGTAACCTATTAACTAAATCATGGAATTTTCCTACCTCCCACCCATATTTATGGCCAAAATAATCCTCCTTTGACTTCAAAACAATCCTCTAATCCCCCATGTCAAGACTATGTTCTTGTTACATCCTTGTCAAGATTTAATAAATCATTATCGGATTATATAGAGTTGATAAAGGAGATTGATAGGGGTTTAGGAGTTTTTTCAATAATCCCTATCCATGTTATACAAGAGGTAAATATTTATCTTTAATTGGTGAAGAAAGGTGGTCAGTTTGTGAGGGTGAAAAATGGACAATTTATGAGAAGGAGAACAACCTGTGGTTGAGAAGCATGGTCTAAATTTTGGAGAGTGTGTTGATATCTTATGAAGATCAATAGGTTTATTTAAATTAGTCCTAAGTGTCCTTTACCCTCTAGTATCCTCAATTTTATCCTCTAAGATATTTAAATCAACCCCCTATCCAACTTTGTCAAGGCCCATCCTTGTCACAAATTAGACAAGAAATACTGGACCAAGGGAGAACAATCATGAAAATTAATAAGGAGGTTGGACTAGGAAAAGAATTACCCATTCATGCCATGGAGGGGATGAAAAGATTCTTACATGAGTTTTGGAGTGTGTGGGCATCCATTAAATAAGGTGACTATCCTCATGTTGAGAATATAGAGATGAAGGAGTGGGTACTATCCATTGAAGAGGTATTAGAGAAGTGGGAGAAAGAACATATCAAAACAAAAAAAATCAATTTACCCTATCCCACCCATTCACACACTCTCCATCATGATAATTTTCATCCCAATTTTCTCAAAGAGCATTATGTAACTCCTTATGTTCCTACTCCACCAAGTGGATCTTCTTGCCCGCCCACCATCTCCCTTTACAAAGGAGGATCTGTTGTATGGAGAGAAATAATTCAACTGAAGAACATGAAGCCATCCCACTATGGACTCTCCCTATGATAATGATCCTAGTTATATCATGCCATCACTAGTGAAACCACTCTCTCTTAGGCCTATTAAATAACAAGAAGATAAGAAGGTGGATGTACCCTATACATTTCCCTTATGAAAATCAATCAAGGAGGGCATAGAGATGGAGGAGGTACCTCTAGAGATGGTCTAATAATCTATCTAAAAGGATGAAGAAGGGGTTGGCCTATTTCAAGATATTCCATTCAATTATTTTGAACATGAAAATGAACAAGATGAAACCTTTAAAATGGTTGTAGCAGTCAGTCAGTTATCCAACCATAGCAAAGAGGCCCTTGAGGAGATCATGGAACAATTATTAGAATCTCTTGACAAACTTGAGGAGCCTATTTCAGTGGAATTTAAAGTGGATAATATGAATAAATCAATGAATCGGTCTATTTATAATGGGTTTGAAAAAATTTAATTGGTCCTTGAAGAAGACATATCATAACTCTCTCAAGATTAACATGAACTAGAATCTAAATGGACTACTAAACATCCATTATGCAGTGATGAAAAAAAAAATTATATTGTGGTACATTAGAGCATGAAGAGAGAGATATTAGTGGTTTTAGGCAAGAAAATGAGTATCATAATGAGGTTATATCAATTGATCAATCTCAGAATGAAGTGTCACTTGGAGGGAGTATTGATGTCTTCAAGTTTGAAGAAGATTGGCCAAATCAAGAGTCTCAAAATCATGATGAATTATATCTTACTTATAATTATTAGCCTCCCTTATATAAAGATGAAGAAGACCAATCTAGTTATTTTAGATTTAGTCTTAGTGAAGTTGAGACTATCTCTTTTACAAGTGACCAAGAGGAAATTGCCTTTTGGGATGAAATAGAGCTCTTTTGCCTAAGACTAGATAGTCAAACTTCATGTTCAAAAGAGTCATCAAGTGAAATTTTTTCAAGTGATCATATAATCCATCATGAAATGAGCTTATATATTTTTCCCAAGAATAAAGACTAGAATTAAGCAAGTCTTGAACCATTAAGGGGTTTTATCTACATTTGAGACATGTTTATCCCATTTCATCCATTAGAGAACATGCCAAAAAAAATGCCAATCAAGCAACCTAGTTCACCAAGTTTGGTAGCTCACAAGCAAGGTACTTTTCATCCTTGTCCATTACAAAATAATGATTCCAAGAGCTTTCCATTTGATCAGGACGAAATTATATGTAAGTTTCAGTACAATTTCCTATAACTTATATTTGGTATGTGAGGGTGTTCATTTGTTGTGTAAGTTGATCTAGGTGATCCTCCAAGGTAAATATCCTTCTATCATCCTCAATGTAATTTTTTTGAGGGAGTTATTCTTCATCCAACTCTTATTCATGGTCCACAAGTTTGAGGTCCCCCTATTCTTGACTAGTGATATTTAGGCAAGGTGGAGTGTTGGGTCTAGATGATGGATGAATGATGTGTTGTAGGGGTAGATTTCCCCCCATTTTGATAAAATTTTCAAATATTTGGTAACATTTTTCATATATATATATATATATATATATATATATATATATATATATATATATATATATATATATATATATATATATATATAAATTTATATATACTTCATAGTAGATTGGAAACCACTACAATTTTTTTAAGTCATAGGAAGCCTTTGACCATTTACTCTTGTAGTGAACTAGTAAGTGAGTATCCCTAGGAATTTACTCTCAAATCACCCTAGAGATGGGATATTTTGGCTAAGAGATGATAAAATCCTCCATAGTGTCTGTGTGTGTCTACATATATATATATATATATATATATATATATATATATATATATATATATATATATATACATATATACATATACATATACATATATATATATATACATATACATATAAATATATATATATACATATACATATAAATATATATATATATATATATACATATATATATATACATATACATATATATATACATATATATATATATACATATATATACATATATATACATATATATATATATATGTATGTATGTATGTATGTATATATATGTATATATATATACATATATATATCTATACATACATATATATATATATATATATATATGTATGTATGTATGTATATATATGTATATATATATATATATATATATATATATATATGTATGTATATATATATATATATGTGTGTGTGTGTGTGTATATATATATATGTATATATATATATATATGTATATATATATATATATAAACACACACACACAATGGTATATAATGGTTTGATTTGGGACAATATCCCTAACATCATGGCTCAGGTAAAATTCATGATTATTTTTTCCATAATTACAACCCTTATGAGTTTTAAAACTATCAAAAAATAGTTTTTAGGAAAGAAAAAAAAGAAAAAGAAATTGAAATTTCAAATTTCAAATTGTAATTTGAGAAACCAAATAAAAAATTAAGATTTTTGTGTATATAAATCTAAAATGAATCAAAAACCCTATGACAAAGATTGTAAAATTAATGCTCTAAAAAATTTATTAATTTTTTGATATGTTTTACCCTATTTTTGATAAAATGTATATTGCTACTAGGTGTGAATCTAGATAGATATTACAATGCTAAAGATGTATAATAAGTAACAATTTTGATTTTAAAATTTGAAAAATATGGAAAGCTAATTTTTTTTAAAACACAAAGAAAAAATGTACTTACATTAAGTTGGGAACTCTATTGATTATTTTAGACACATAAAATTAACCACTAACTACCTAAAAAGATTTAATATCGACATCCTTACCTCTTTTTACCTATTTTCCATTCTGATAACTTATAATCTCTATAGGAGCATTTTATACTCTAAAAATTATCATGTAAATACTCAAAACATCATTTAGACATCATTATTTTTCTTACATATAATTTTCAAACCTTTTCCATTAGTCTTTATCCTTCTAGGATAGGGTCGTGTTAGTTCATAAAGGGTCACACTATGGCCTTGTCCACTAGTATGACGTTGTCCCCTATCCTCCAATAGTAACCCTTTAAATTTAAGATGTTATAATTAACCCCTCCCACACTTTTATCAATGTTTTCTTTATCACAAATATTCCAAATAATCCCCTATATAATCACATCAAAGCTTCTCATAATACAACTAACAATCACTTGTAAATTCTACAACACACTAAGCAAAAGAGTAATATTTCTTCTAATTTAAATTATTTTTCTTTCTTATTCATATCCCAAGTATTAATATCTTATATTTCAAGTCAATTACATATATTATTAATCATTTAAATAAATATTTTACCTAAATTCATACAATTGCACAATTACAAATCACACACTCACCCTAGGAGGGAGAACTACATCAACTTGAGGCACATTTGGAATATGTAGGTAGTATCAAATTATGCAAAGTTTTCTAAGGGTAACTCAACTATTCCCATATACATATTAACCCCTTTTTAAATTTGATCTCTATTGTGTTTATTGTACATAAGTTAGGGTTTATGTTTTGCAAGTCTTGTGTATTATAAATAAAGACACGAGAATAATTATTAAACCCTCGAAAGTAGTTATATAGACCTAGATTAAGATATATTGAGATGGTTGCGTGTTGTGGGAAGGAGAGCGGCAGGCCAGGAGAGGGTTCCGGCGGTCTGGGCCAGGTGTAGAACAAGGCTCCTCAGGGGAAGGAGCCATTTTATGCCAGTGAACACCCACGGATGCCAAAGTCAATGGATGCTTGCCGAGGAGCTTGGAAAGGCCTGTGTTAGTGATTCAGCCTAAAATCATCAGAGAGGACTTGGATTATATGGCTGCCCACACCCTGATATGCAATTTTTTGGGCATTCAGATCTCTCAGACTACACTGGAAACATGGATGCGCCATACCTGGCAGGTGGAAGGAGATTTAGATGTCATGTTGGTTGGGAACAGTTATTTTTTGGTAAATTTCTCCTCTGTTGCTGAAAAGAATCATATCTTCGAAGGAGGGCCCTACTTCTATGATCAGATTGGACTGTTTATTAAACCCTGGCATCCTGGCTTTAACTTAGCGGAAGACCTGCCAACCTGTGTGCTTGTGTGGGTCAGGCTCCTGAGACTCCCCCTAGAATTTTGGAGAGAAGACATTCTCTGGCAAATAGCGGCACTATTGGGATCACCAATGGCTATTTCACACCAATATCTAGACAGAAAGCTCATTTCTTTTGCTCGTATTTGTGTAGAAATGGATTTGAATAACCCCCTTCCAGATACTATGGAAATCTGTATGGGAGGCTCATCCTAGGTACAACAAATTGATTACAAAGCCATCCCTTTTTGATGCAGAATTTGTCACGCTTATGGTCACCTGCACCATCAATGCCCCCAGGCTACGAGATTCACTGGAATGGAACCCAACGGAGGTAAAGAGGCTGGTCTTTTAGCCCAAAAGGGCTCTTTAAACCATGCCTCAAATAGTGTGCCAATCAGGAAATCTCAACTAAATTAGGTCCTTCTGAATCATCACCATCATGTTCTTAATAACCATGACAATGAGGGTTTCACCCAAGTTCAGCGTCAGGTGAGGGGACGTGGACAAAAATGGGAGAACCTGGATCAGACTCAAGACTTGGGTTTTAACCACATTGAAATCCTAGACTGCATGGCCATTGAGGATGGCATTCCTCTGGAGGAGTTGGGAGGACCTTCTGAGGGTGAAGAGAAGACTTCTCTCACTGTTGAGTCCTAGGACAAGATGATCCAGTTGGACCCAGAGATTGAGACTATACCAAAAGAGGGGGCTTTGGTAGTCCTCCCAGCATAGTAGGACAAGGATATCAGGTGGGCAGACTTGGTTAAGGACACAGAAACCTCCTGGAAAGAGAAGGAGCCGATGTCAGATTTGGGCTTAGTGAAGAGACCTTTCAAGAAAGTCTCCTTCACCAACCCTTCTAGAGCAGGATGCAAGAAAGATCATGAGAAAATTCAATGCACATGTGATTTACTGGTGGAATCAGGGGTGGTCAAGACCCTGGATGTACACTTCACTCAATCTACCCAATGATAGTGTTGTCTTGGAATGTAAGGGGACTACATAGTATCCCCAGACAAAGAGCTATGCGTAAGTTGGTTGTTGAGCATTCACCGAATATTCTTTGCATTTAAGAGACTAAGCTCTCTATGGATGCCATGCTCAGTTTTATGTCTAAGTTTTGGTGCTGGGGGCAATGCCAGTGTGTAGGAGCCTTAAGAAGTGCTGGACAATTGGCAATTTGTTGGGACCCAGATAAGGTCACCCCTCTCCATTGGATGGCCAGCCTCTCAGCACTCTCTATGATTGCATCCTCCCCTGAGTCAGGTGAACTAATCTTGGTTACCAATGTGTATGCACCAGGAGATATTGTGGGGCAGATCAAGCTTTGGGACCATTTATGGTATGTACGAAGTTGTGCGCCCTACTTGCCCTAGATCGTTGATGGTGATTTTAATGCTATTCTTAGTTTGGAAGAGAAAAGGGGTGGACTAGTGCATCTAGATCCTTCGGCCGAGCTGATCAGACGTAACATTGACCGATTGTACCTAGCTGATATGAAGCCCATGAATGGGATTTTCACCTAGAACAATAGAAGGTCAGGTAAGGATGCTATCTCTGAGCATTTAGATAGATTTTTAGTCTCTTGTTTTTGGTTGTCAAGTGCTTTCTCTCTTGGTTTCAAAATTCTAGATTGGAATGGATCTGATCATTAGCCCATCAAGCTCACCACTTGCTTTATCGCCAGGCCCAAGTGACCTCCCTTTAAATTCCAACTTATGTGGCTTCGAGATCTTGATCTCCATAGCCTTATGACCCACTGGTGAAGGTAAGGGGGTCACGAATATTGTATGGCCATGTTCTCTTTTACTAAGAAGCTTCAGTTTATGAAGCAAAATTTGTAGGATTGGAATAGAAACAACTTCGACAATCTTCATGCAATGAAGAAAAGGGCGCAGGAAAGTTTGGACAGTGTGACCAGACAAATCTGGGACTTTGGCTTGATAGAGGATCTTCATAAGGCTAAATTTGTGGCCTTGAAAGACCTTTCAAAATGGGAATTACAGGAAGAGATCTTTTGGAAGCAGAAGTCACGTATTGACTGGCTCCAGGAGGGGGATAGGAACACAACTTTCTTCCACAAGTCAGTCCAGGCATGCCACAACAAGAATTATTTAACCTCTCTTGTGACTCTAGATGGCTCTCATATCACCTCCTCTCCTGCTATATCTGAGGAAGTTGTCTGCTTCTATTCGGAGCTCCTTTCTGGCATACCACCTACAGCTAAACTATAGGAGAATGAGATTCTGGGCTGAATTCCTTCTCTTATCACTCTAGAGATGAATGAAGCTTTGCTGAAACTGATTGAGAAAACAAAAGTGGAAAATGTGGTCTTTAGCATGCACAAAGGAAAAGCACCTGGACCAGATGGTTTCCCAGTCAAGTTTTTTTAGGAGTTCCAGAGTATCATCAGCCAGGACCTCATGGATGTTGTGCAAGAGTCCTTCCTTAACAAATAAATGCTCAGAGTGCTCAACACTACCTTCCTGGTCCTAATCCCAAAAGAGAAATAGGCTAATTATTTGGATCATTTCAGGCCTATTGCACTCTGCAATATGATCTACAAAATCATTACCAAGCTCATTATAGAAATGCTCAAAGTCTAGCTTCCCATTATCATTTCTGAGGAATAGGGAGGCTTTATTGCAGGAAGGCAAATTATGGATGGTGTGGTGATTGCTTCAAAAACAATTCATTCTATGCACATTTCTCAAGATAGGTCTATGTTCATTAAGCTGGACTTGGCCAAGGCCTATGATAGGGCAGATTGGAGTTTTCTATGGAAAATCCTCATGGCATTTGGCTTTGGCCAGGACTAGATAAAATGGGTACTTAGATGTGTTATTACACCCTCTTATTTGGTCCTCATCAATGGGGCACCATCCCATTTGTTTGGGGTGACTAGAGGACTCCATCAGGGGGATCCGATCTCCCCATTTCTGTTCATTATCCTTACTGAAGGGCTGGGCTGGCTCATCAAATTTCAAGCATCCCAACATGTGATTCAGGGATGGCATTGGGGACAGGGGATTCCTAACCTGACTCACCTCCAATTTTTGGATGACACCATCTTAGTAGGGCAAGCCTGGATTCGTGAAGCACAGGCTTTCAAGAGCACATTAGACTCTTACCTAGCTACCTCCAGTCAGATTATAAATGAGCACAAATCTTCCATTTTTTTCTTTAATACTCCAGAGGCTATTTAGAGATGGATTGCTACTATATTTAGATTCCAGATGTAGTCTCTCCTAGTTATTTACTTGGGGATTCCCATTGTGGTTGGCAGGCAGCCCAGGCTCTTCTGGCAGAATGTGCTGGACAAACTCAAGCAGAGAGTTAATCATTGGACCCACCGTTGGCTTACGACGGCTGGGAGGGTGTCCCTTCTATAATCTGTTATTCAGGCACTGCCAACTTATCATAGTATGGTCCAAGCAACCCCTATGTTCTTTCTTAAAGAATACGATGCTCTATCTGGGCAATTTTTGTGGAGTGGCAATTTAAGCCAATCTAAATGGAGTCTTGTTAATTGGAGCACCGTTTGTCGCCCAAAGAAGGATGGTGGTCTTGGGCTGAGATCAGCCATTCTCTTGAGTCAGGCTCTTGCAGCTAAATTATATTGGCATTGGTGCACCAACCAATCCCACCTCTGGGCCCGTATCTTGTCTTAGAAATATTTCCCAGAGGTTAATCCATCAGAGATTCCTAGAATGCCTATTGAGGGAAGAGGTTTTGTGGTGTGGACTACCCTCAAACTTGGAACGCAGTTGGTGCAGCCCAGTTTTTTCTAGATTTGTAACAGGGGTTCTGAGGCACTTTTTTGGGAAGAATCTTAGAATGGAGCTCCCCCCTCCTTGCCTCTCATCCCCATTTGCAGTTACTGTGTGATGCTTTTCTTACTACTGGCTGGACCACAGTGGAGCATTATAAGGAGGCTTATAACTTGGGGACTTTTATTGCATTCAAGTGGAAGAATGAGATAGAATGGCTGTTGGGAGGGACTGTGGAGAATCGTGTGGAGCTTTCTCAGATTCTTTCTTCCCGTGGCTATAGCTCTTTGAGGGAGAGCGATGACCTGGCTTGGGGAGGTGACCCCAGTGGACAGTACTCAGTCTCATCGGGTTATCCGGTGCTTTCTAAGATTCGGCTTGGGGATGTGGACTTCTTATGGGGGAAAAACATATGGAATGCGACTGCCTGGCTGAAATGCAATTTCTTCCTCTGGACTCTCACCTACAATAAATGCCTGACTTGGGAGAATCTCTGCAGAAGAGGCTATCAGGGGCCTTCAATGTGTTTGCTTTGCTGTAGAAATCAAGAGAATGGGGTGCACCTATTCTTTCAGTGTCCCTTTTCCAGGAGCTTATGGCATCTTTGGTGGGAGGTTTGGAACTGCCCCTGTTGGCATGCTTCCTCCCTGGCTGAATTTTGGCAGCGCCTGGGTCGTCCCCTGCCAAAAAGACTATTCTGTAAACTATGTGGGCCATTGGTCCTACTTTTATTCTCTAGAACATCTAGATCAAATGTAATATAAAAACATTCCAAGCCTCCCTTTCCAGCCTTAGGTAAGTCTAGGTTAAAGTTTGCAATGCTATTATGGAAACCATTCAGGCCAATTGTGATCAGGTGGCAGTTCAGGACCCAGCTATGGTCACTATTTTTCAGCGCTTAGCCCCTGTATGGCTAGCAGCCACGTCCACTTCTTCTACCACGTGGGCCACCTTTGGAAATAGACCGCAGGTTCCTCCTATATGCCGCTTGGCATGCTAGACTCCTCCTACACATGGGAGCATTAAAATCAATGTTGACGGGTCCTCTAAGGGCAACCCAGGGGCTGCTGGAATCGGCGGCTTAGGCAGAGACAACAGTGGATCAGTTTGTTTTTTGTTCTCCATTTATAAGGGCCACCACACCAACAACTTGATGGAGGCCTTGGCAATTTTGGAAGCGACTCAAATTTGTTGTACTCAAGGTTTTTTTAGTGTTACCTATGAATCCGATTCACAAGTGATTATAAACTTGGTGAATAATGGCAATTTAGACAATGTTGATTGGAAGCTCGCTGCAATGATTAAAAAGATTCATCAAATTAGTGGTTCCTTTGTTTCTATTTCTTTTAAGCACATTCCCCGTGAGTGGAATGGTGTGGCTGATGGCTTAGCTAAATGGGCTTCAGAAAAAGGGCCGAATTGGTGTATTCTGGAGTGGGCTACGCTTCCTAATGATCTTGCTCTTACCTTGGCTCAACTTCTTGAGCAGGATATGAGATTGTAATTTTCCCATTTCTTGGTTTCTTTCAATAAATTTTTACCCCTTTAGTTGCATATAGACCTAGATTAAATAATCAAGCATACAATAAGCTAGAACATGATTTTAATCAATATACAAGGCCGAATTTTTGCCCTATCCTCTTACATAATTTTCCCAAAATAATTTAAATCCTATTTTTTGGTGCATTTTTTAGATATTTTTAGTGAATTTCTAGTCGTAATTAGCATAATATATATTTTAGGGAGGTTTGCATATCTATAGGCATATTTATTATGTTTAGCTAATTTATATAGGCACTCAATTCTTAGCACTCTCATGTCAAAATTGTAAGTAAAATAATTTATAATTATAAATAAATCACTGAAATACCCAATTTGTTTCAACCACTTGATGTACATCTTCTGAAATGTATTAAGGAATTTTTGATTGGGGAAATACAATTAACATAATCATCAATGTTATTTAATTCATCTTAATTCAAATTATTACTATGCAAGAGACATTTTGGAATAATTAGGTTTAATGGTTCTTCCACTTTTCAAAAGTCAACTCACCTTTCATTAAGTTAATTAAGCCTTATTAATTTGCTTAATCTTCTTCTAATGGTAAATTCCATAGATTTTTGAATTTCTTATTTTTTCAAAATTTATTAATTGAATTTATTCCTCTAACTATGGTAAGAGGATGATGGCATCATTAATAAATAATTCAAATAATGAGATCATTATGAAATCTTTCAAGCACTAACAATGAATGCAAATACATATTAGGATTAAGGCAAGCCATGCCTCTTTAATGCAAACTCTTTTAAAAATATTTATGGCTTTGAGCCTCCAAAATTTACTTAATACTAAACTCCACATATTGATTTGAATCTAATGGCCACAATCAATCTAGTAAATATCTTAATATTGTTAAGCATAAAATATACTAAGAGGGGGAGGGGTGAATCAGTATATTATATATCTTATTTCTCAATAAAATTCCTTTTCTTTAACCACTTAACCACACATTCAAGATATGAAATCAAACTAAAATAATAATAATATGCACCACATGAGAGAGAGAGAGAGAGAGAGAGAGAGAGAGAGAGACCATATTTTTATGTGGAAACCCAAAGTGGGAAAAAACACAGAGAACAATCTCAAGTATATGAATGAGCACCAAATTAAATTATAACATTCATAAGCACCAAATTGCAGGAGCACCAACACCTTTGTCAAGTACCAACATAATAATTATTTGTGAACACCAACCCACAAGAGTACCAACCCCTCTTGTGTATAAAACACAACTATCTCTCAATGTTGCTTACTTAACAAATGATAAAACTTTACCATATCTCCTTCTTTTCTCTCTTCCAAAACAAATACAAACCATGCACTCTCTTGCATATTACAAATGGCTTCTCAAGCCTTTATTTATAGATTTCCAAATGACCTTTGGCATTCACCCTTTGTGACCCTTCAATCTTCATGAAAACTGGTGTTAAACTTGCATGACCCTTCATATCCTTGCATTTGAAAAGTCATATGGTGACCCTTCATAAGTAAATGCATCCTTTCCTCTTTTTTCTTTATCTTGGTGACTTTTCATATTTGTCAAAGTGTCCCTTCATGAAAAAATGCACCATACCCTCTTTTGTCTTCACATGGTGACTCTTGGAATTCCTCAAAATGACTCTTCATGAGAAAATGTGTCCCATTCTTTTTCTGTCTTTTACCCCATAAATCTTTGACTTCTCCATGGGCCCTCTTTTGATTTATATGAAACCAAATATATATTCATTAATATTAAATAAATATTAACATGCATTATCCAAGATATGAATATTAAAAGCACTATTAAGTTCAATGGGGTCTTTATCACCAATAATGCTAGACCTTTGACATCAATGACAATATTTCACATAATTTCCCCCTTTGTCATTGATGACAACCTCAAAGTAAAACAACCATATCCT
Source organism: Torreya grandis (assembly GCA_037957365.1). Taxonomy (NCBI): domain Eukaryota; kingdom Viridiplantae; phylum Streptophyta; class Pinopsida; order Cupressales; family Taxaceae; genus Torreya; species Torreya grandis. Next base: position 4,217,102 of record JARHVA010000675.1, on the reverse strand, counting down.
AAAACCTACATATACTTCCATCTAAAAAACATATAGTAACTCCCCCTTACTATAGCAACCTGTACCTTTTCCCTGTACCTATTTCTACACCTATACCTATACCTATTTATTTTATTCTCCCCCTTTGACATCAATGTCAAAGGACCTACTTAGATCTAAAACTTAGCTACCCCTAAACTAATGCTAAACCTCAATGGCAGGAAGTAAAATAAATTACTCCCAACTTCTCCTGTAGATACTCAAATGTGTCTTTTGGTAGTGACTTTGTGAAAATATCTGCAATCTAATCTGTAGTACTAATATATCCCATATTAACCTATTGATATACAACTTACTCTCTTAAAGAGTGATATATAATAGGAATATGTTTTGTTCTTCAATGGATCACTGGATTCTTTAAAATATTAATAGCACTTGTGTTGTCACAAAAAATAGAAATAAGTTCATCATATTTTTACCTTGATATCTTCCAAAGTTTGCTTCATCCAAAACACTTGAGTAAAACATAATACCACTATAATATATTTTACTTTAGCTATAGAAAGTGATACTAAATTATGCTTTTTGCTTAGCCATGATACTAAGTTATGACCAAGGAAGAAAGCTCCTCCACTTGAACTCTTTCTGTCATCCAAGCATCTTGCCCAATCTGAATCTGTATAATCAACCAAAGTGAAATATCTACCTATGGGATACCATAATCCATAATCCAATGTCCCCTTGATATATCTGAATATTCTTTTCACCAACTGAACATGACTATATTTTGGAGATGACTAATGTCTTGCAACCATACCTACTACATGCATGATGTCTAGCCTCAATGCTATCAAATATAAAAGACTACCAATCATAGATCTATATAAATATTGATCTGCAATAGGTGAATCTTCATCCTTTCTCACCTTATTTCCTATACACATTGGTGTGTCAACTAGTGCACAATCCTCAAAACCAAATTTCTTCAAGATTTCCTTGGCATATTTACTTTAAGATATGAAAATTCCTTTATCTGATTGAAATATTTGCAATCCTAAGAAAAATGACTATTCTCCAAGCATAAGCATCTCAAATTCTTTTTGCATATGATTATTAAATTCTTTTGTCATCTTTTTAATGTTTCCTCTAAAAATGATGTCATCAACATATACCACAACAATCAATTAATGCTCACATTCTATTTTGATATAGAGATTATTGTTAGCAAATCCTCTCTTGAAACCTTAATCCTACATGTACTTATCAAGTCTTGCATACCAACCTCTAAGAGCTTGTTTCAATCCATACAATGCTTTCGTCAATCTACATACATGTCTATTAATATTTGAGAGAATAAATCCCTCCAGCTGCTCAATGTAGACCTCTTCTTCTAAATTCCTATTTAGGAAGGCAGATTTGACATCCATCTAAAAAACTTTGAAATTTTTAAACACTACCTATGCAAGAAACATTCTAATAGCCTCTAACCTTGCCATTGGTGCAAAAGTTTCTTCAAAATCTATTCCCTTAATTTGAGCATATCCTTTAAATACTAATCTTGATTTATTCTTGATCACTTCTCCATTTTCATTCAACTTATTTATATAAAATCATTTTGTTCCTATCACATTGTGAAAATTTGGTCTAATCACTAATTCCCAAGTATCATTCTTTTCTATTTAATTTAATTATTCATCTATAGCCTTAACCTAATGCTTATCATGTCTAGCTTTTGGAAAAATTCTAGGCTGAATTTTGGATAACAAAGAGAAATTAACTTGCTCAGATTCACTTACCATCATTCTTCTAGTGTGAATTCCTTTGTCTATGTCCCCAATAATGTCACTTTCATTATTATTTTTGTTGAACATATTTGGACGGATTTTTGGTTTCCTTTTTGTCCTTCTCATCTTCATCTAATTATTCAAAATCTTTCGCTTCTATGATTTTAGGAATGTCTACTAGATCACTGATTCTTTGTGTTCTATCTTCTTCTATCCTGAAACTTGCACCTTCAACAATTTTCTTGGTTATTTTGTTATAACATTTATAATATTTACTTTTGAAAGAATAGCCAATGAATATAACTTCATCTACTCTGGATTCAAATTTTCCAAGTTTTTCATCAATTCTCTTTATGAAGCATCAACTGCAAAAAACTCTAAAATAATCAACTATTGTTGGTTTGTCTTTCCATAGCTCATAAGGAGTCTTATCACTATTGAATCTCAATAATGCTTTATTATAAATATGCATTGTGGTAGCAACTACCTCTCTCCAATATTTATCTAGTATCTTGGATTCATTTAGCATTATCCTCACCATCTCCTAAACTATTCTATTTCTCTACTCAACTACATTTTACTATAGAGTTTTGGCTGCTAAATCATGTCTCTTTATTCCATGGTATTCATAAAAATCAATAATTTTATCTAAAATGAATTCTCCTCCTTGATTTGATCTTAGACACTTAATCTTGAAATTGGTTTCATTCTCAACTAATGCTTTGAATGCTTTGAAATGTATGAAAGCTTTTGATTTTTTTTAAAAAAACATTACCCAAGTCATACGTGAAAAATCATCAATAAGCAACATGAAATATTTCTCACCTTGAGTACTTTGAGTTCTCATAGGTCCACATAGATTAGTGTGAACAAGCTCTAACATCTGATTGGTCGAGTACTCTTTTGTTTTGAACTACCTTCTGGCCTGCTTCCCATGCTGACAAGGTTCACAAAGCATGTCAGATGGCTTTGTAATCTTTGGAAGATTTTTGAATACTTGTTTTTTGTTGATGTTGATAATATTTTTAAAATTATGTGTCACATTCTCTTGTGCCATAGCTATATTTATTCAATCTAACTCAAAAAACATCTTTGACCTTTGATGTCTAGTAACAAATACAAATTATTGCCTGTTCTTTAAGCATCTGCAATCAACACATCTAAATCTTTTCTCTTAATTTTACAACCTTCTACATAAAAATTTAGTGTGTGACACTAATCACACATTTGACTTACACTCAAAAGATTATGCTTAATATTTTCTACATACAAAACATTTTTAGTTTAGTTCTACCATTATCCAAACTTAGTGTACCTTTTTTGGCAATTTTGGCAGTAGTATTGTCTCCAAATTTCATTGTGTCACAATTGATCTTCTTGAATTTTTATGAACTTTATTTTGTCTCTTATCATGTGCCTCAAATATCTATTATCAATAAAACATGGATTTCCTTCATTTCTTGCATGCGAATTTGTCTGTACCAACATATATTTTTTAGGTTGTTTTCTCTACCATGAACCTGTCTTAACTTTCTTCTTGATGAATGGAGCCTTGAAACTCTGGTCCTTCTTGACTAAATAAATTCCACTTCTACAATACTGATATATGTATTTAAATTTGTTGAAATTGTAACGTATTATGGCCTCTTCTTTAAAGCTTGATAGAGGAGCAAAAGAGTTGTGGCTTCTGCTTGACTCTGCATGACTTTTCTTTTCCTTATTTATGAAATTATTAGCCCTTTTTTTACATTTTATTTTCTTATAACCATATACATTACAATAAAAATAGTAACCATAAAAATAGGACCTATTTGTGTATCTCTGACTTGATTACCTTTTATAGCTTTTTTCCCTCTAGCCTTCTTTGTTTAAGATGTCCTTTGTATTCTTAACTTCTTCCCTTTTTATTTCTTCTTTTGTAAGAGCCTCAACATAGCTCTTTCCTTTTTCCTTATATGTGAAATTAGTGGCCTCCCCATTCTCTTTTTCAAATCCAATACCTATCTTATCTAACATTGATCTTTGATTTTCTAATATCTTATTCAACATATTAATGCTATTCTTAAATTTTGAATCATTGGCTAATTTATCATTGATTGTTTTATTTGTTTTCTCAATATCTACTTTTAAAAAAGAAATTTCAATAACATACCTTTCACATTCTTTATTTACCATTTTCAACTGTGCCTTTATATCTTCTTCATTCTTTTTGTCTTCTTCAAAGTCTGGTTGTAGATCTTCAATTATTTTCTTTGACTCCTTTTTCATTTTTCTCGATCTGGAGCTTTAATCTTTAATTCTTCTTTTCAAGAGATTTTAACTCTGCTAAGGCACAAACAAGTTCTCCTTCCAGATTCACTTTGGCTTCATCCTACACTTTTGCTTGTAGAGGCATCTTTATGTATGGACATGAATAAAATATCTTCTTCTTCTGAATCACTGACTCCACTATCTTTGGCTGAGCTAGGATATTTAGAATACAAACTCTTCTTCTCAATCCCTTATTGAATTTTACTTTGAAATTATTATTGTATGTAGACTTTCCTTCTTCATTATCACCATTACCCTTATCTAGGCACTTAGATGCAAAATGTCCAATCTTTCCACAATTAAAACATTTGAAAGGTAATTTTCCTTGATATTTACCTATGCCCTTTTTCGGCTTGCGAATGAATAAAGCTCCATTGTCATCTTCATCATTGCTAGAGCTGTCACTTGATTCTTGAATATTAGATTTCTCTTTATTTGATGTCTTGAAAGTAGCTTCTCTCTTTGAGGGTTTCTCTTATTCAGTTCAAATCTCATATGCCATAAGAATACCATGTAGCTCATCTATCTTTAGCTTGGCTAAATTCTTCATCTCTTTAATTGCCAAAACTTTTACATCATATTTCAATGGTAGATATCTCAAAAAAAATTGAACCACAATTGATTCTTCTAACTTTTATTCAAGACCTTAAATATGATTAACTATTTGATAAACCTGTAAAAGATAACTTACTATATTTTCTTCCTCTTCCATATTTAAACTCTCAAACTATCTTCTAAAAGTCTAAAGCTTGGCTTGCTAAACCTTTCCATCACCTTTGTAAATATTGTCAAGTTTTATCCAAGTTTCATGAGTATATTTACATTGCATAACTTTAAAAAAATTTGATTCACATAAATCACATTAAATAGCATTTAAAGCTTTAGCATTATTTTCACTTGCCTTCTTTTCTACCAGAGTAGTTACAAGTGTCTATGGCTCTTCATATTCCTCTACCATTGTTTTCCATATGTTGAATCTAAGGGCCATTAAATAAGTCTTCATCCTTATGCTAAAAAAAACATAATTTGTCCCATCAAACAAAGGTGCCTTATTTGTATAAAAACCTTTATGTGACCCATCAATCATGCTTTCCCAATCTACCTTCAAGCTATAAAACTTTTTCAAAATAACTTGTTCTAATACTAATTGTTAAGCATGAAATATACTGAGAAGGGGGGTGAATTAGTATATTATATATCTTATTTCTTAATCAAATTCTTTTTCTTTAACCACTTAACCACACATTTAAGATATACAATAAAACTGAAACAATAATATACACCACATAGGAGAGAGAGAGAGAGAGAGAGAGAGAGAGAGAGAGAGAGAGAGAGAGAGAGAGAGAGAGAGAGAGAGAGAGAGAGATTTTACATGGAAACCCAAAGTGGAAAAAACCATGGAGAACAATCTCAAGTATATGAATGAGTACCAACTCAAATTAAAAATTTCACAAGCACCAACTTCTAGGATCACCAACCCCTTTATCAAGCACCAACATATCAAGTATTTGTGAGCACCAACCCACAGGATCACCAAACCCTTGAAAATATTTTTGAGCACCAACCCCTCTTATGTATAAAACACAATTATCTCTCAATGTTTCTTACTCAACAAATGATATAAATCTACAATATCTCTTACTTTAATCTCTTTGAAAACAAATACAAACCATGCACTCTCTTTCATATTACAAATGGATTCTCAAGCCTTTATTTATAGATTTCGAAATGGCCCCTTGGCATTCACCCTTTGAGACCCTTCAATCCTCATGGAAAATGGTGCCAAACTTGCATGACCCTTCAGATCCTTGCATTTAAAAATTCATATGGTGACCCTTTATAAGCAAATGCATCCTTTCCTCTTTTGTCTTTATCTTGGTGACTTTTAATATTCCTCAAAGTGTCCCTTCATGAAAAAATGTGCCATACCCTCTTTTATCTTCACATGGTGACTCTTGGAATTCCTCAAGGTGACTCTTCATGAGAAAATGTCTCCCATTCCTCTTTTGTCTTTTACTCTGTGACTCTTCGTCTTCTCCATGGGCCCTCTTTTGACTTATATGCAACCAAAAATATATTCATTAATATTAAATAAATATTTAGCACACATTATCCAAAATAAGAATATTAAAAGCACCATTAAATGTAATGGGACCTTTATCACCAATAATGTTATACCTTTGACATCAATAACAATATTTCCAACAAATAGAAGGGTCACCATAAACCTTCATTAAGATTTTTCGTGCAAAGAAACTCTATATAAATTCAAAGAAAGTTTCATCCCTTTTCTTCAAATTGTTCCATAAACCATTTAAGATATTTCTTGGAGAGATGTTGATGGCTTTCATACAATGAAATTAAATATTTTTTAGCTCTACATCTAGGCGCAAACACATATGTGTGTCGACGTTGAATGAAACATCTAGACAGAAGGTGAAATGTCTTTTTTATGTTTTCCATTGTTAAGTTTGTTTCTTCAAGTCTTTCCCATTCTGAGGATTCATGGTTGAGAAGTTATGTTTTGTGATTTTTTTATTTTTCATAAATAACAAGGAAACCAACATCTCTTGTATTTGTGGTTTGCATTTGGCATGTCTAATGGGATTAACACACCCCACAACCTTCTTGTGAACACTCTTGGACCCTATAAATTTAAAAAATATCACTTTCAACCTTTTTTTCTTAATTTATTCTAATTTTTTCATTTTCTTATTCACTAAAAAATAGAAAATTTATCCTAAAAAATGATGAATTTGTCTGTAAAATGGCAAATCCATCCTACGTAATTGTGAATTTACTCTGATAAACAATGAATTTATCTATATTTTATTTTTAACTTTTTTAAAGTGATACAAAATAGTGAATTCATGTGGAAAAATAATGAATTCACACTAAATGTCATCAAAATCATTATAAATATTAGTGAATTCATCCCATAGATAATTCTATATTTTATATAACTATTTTTTATAGAAAGAACCAAATGGTAAAATCATACTGAACATCAGTGAATTCATCATACACATTAGTAAATTTGTCATGCATGTCATTGAATTCATCTTATAGACTGGAATCTATTTTATATCAGAATTGCATTGAAATCAATGAACTTATCAAAAATATCATTAAAATCATCCTAAATAATAGAAATTGCTGTGAAAATTGGTAAAATTATCTTGATAATAGTGAATTTTTTTAATCATGTTTTCATTATATTTTCTACAGGTCTTTTTAATAACAAATTTGTAGCTCAAAATAGTGAAATCATCCCAGAAAAAAACAAAAATGTCTTTATGTTTTGTCTATGGTTTTTATATAGGTCTATGTAAATTGAATTCATATCTCAAAATAGTGAAATCATCCTAAACAATAACTAATTCATTGTGGTAAACAATAAAATCATCTTACATAACATAGAATTCACTTTGGTAAATAGTGAATTGTCCTATGGTAAAAACCTAAGACCTTTTTTACATTTCATATTCAAGTCTAAAATATCATTACAAACTATTGACAATTTTATTATAGGATCTTGTTCCATGGAGTGATACCATAACTCAAAACAAAAGCATTTATTTTCACCAATATGTAAATTTGTGTTTTAAAATGAACCAATCTTTCAATTTGGGCTTAAAATTGGTTTATTTTTTAATTCATTTCCCTTCTTGCTTGATTTTGGAGTTTTTTAATTTCCATCACATGTATGCTATCCCTTTCATTCTTATGAACTCAGGTGACCTATAAATGTGATGGAAATATCTTGTCTTTTATCCCCAAAAATACATCGTGTATGTTCTCCCCTTGTTCTTAAGAACTTAAGTACCTCAAAAACAATGTTATTTTTCATTTAATTTCATGTTTTGGCTATGCATGGTGGTTTTCATCACCTTATCACAAGTATTTAGGGTGTGGTGACTGGGGGTTTAGATCATAACATTTATACCATCCTCATACATCTAATAGGAGATATAAATTATTGGGAGGTGTCCTTAAGGCCTAACAAAATTTCCTATAAATGGTTTTATGAAAGAAACAAGTTAAATACAAATGTTAAATGATTATGCATCACCATCAAGTAATATAATATCTCTTAGATAGGGTATGTATTCCCCTATTAATATCCTAACATCTGGATCTCTTATTCAACAAATTTGTACCCATTTTGGGACCATCTAGAAAGATAAGTACAAATTTGAAGTAATCCAAAAATATGGTATCACTTCACTAAAATCAAATTAATGAAATGGTATTGAATGGGATGCACCCTCAAATAAATACCTCAATTTAGGATTTCTTCATAAGACCCTCTTTTTTAATGGAACATCCTTTAATGTAGGGGTACAAGGGTAGTATCCCCTAAAGATTGCTTATCATGTGAAATTTTTTGAGAGATGATGGTAGTAAACACCACCATCACTAAATATAATTAATTGGATTAATATTTAGACTTTTCCTTTCAAAATCAAGTATATTTAAGGTTTCATGGATGTGATGCAAACTTGCATTAATTATTAAAATATCCTTATGATATATATGTGTTGATGCCTGATTACTATGTCAAAAATCTATTTGTATTCAAAACCAAGTCCAACCACAAGTCATGTCCTAAAACCAAAGTCCAATTCGATTTTTATATTTCACTTACATGATAGGTTATTACCTTACCCATTTTTTTGGCCATCTTCATACCCTTATAGTGTTATGTTGGTTGATTATATTGTTATGATGTTCATGTATTACCATTAGGTTTTCCAAACTAAAACCAATTCCTATCCATTTGGCACCGTCAAGTTTCACATTTATATTTATATTCCAAAGTTTACTTTTTTAATCAAATTTTGAGTCCAACACAAATTAATTTCAAATTCAAATTTCAAGGATCAACGTCAAAATTTCAAATGGTCAAATTTTTAGGTGTTACTTCAAACATGTCTAGGTACACTCATAGTGGGTTTTATTATGGTAATTCTTTCAAGGATGAAAACTTTTACAATTCACTTGGGTATCATAATTTTTTTGAAAATAGTGATGGAGAAGAACACCTAATTATGTTTGAGGATCTCCCTCCCATAGTAGGATCTAGTCAAAACTAAGTTGAAAACTAATTATTGGAGGACAAATATGGATCCCTTTTAAGGATACTATAATATATAGCTAAACTCCCACCTAATTTTCCCATATAATAATTATATATCCTCTTTCTAATAGAGGAAATACCTAGAGAGATAACTACTAGCCAAAATTAGCCTCTTATCCAGAATTTAAAATGAGTTATGGCATCATCTAGCAAAGGAAAGAGTCCACTAGTAGACCCATCCTAACATGACCAAATAATTTCTTCCACAATCCAATAGATTAGTAAATGTTATGTGAATTATCTTCTCACTAATTTAACCATTTTTTTAATTTACACTTCATTCAATAATGCTTCATCCATAGACTAAAAATAGTCATTAGAACAACTGCATCTAATATAGATCCATTTTATCCTTATGAGAAGATAAATTATATGAATTATTTAAAAATAATTTGTAAACAAAATATATCATACCTTCTTAAATCATCAAGAATTTATCTCTAATGTGCAGCAAGTCTAAGCAATTCATAATAGTAAGTTGTAAACATGCCACCATAACAAGTAGTGAATAATTTAAAATTCACATTACCTACATCATAATATCATACCTATTATAAATTTCAATAAAAACAAATTCCTTTTAACCAACATTATATTCCTTAAAATCGGTAGCAACTCCCCTTATCTTCATAGTAAATTATTGATTATCAACAATAGACTCATCAAAACCAACAACACTTTGGTAATACCATTCCTACTTTAAACCAATAGAAATTCCATTATCATAAATATAACTCATGTTATAGGGTCAATATTCCTAATATAATCACCTAAATTGGATCCATCCTAGCTTATATTAATTCCAACTAAGCCCATAAATACCCTAATGCCTAGCAAAACACCCTCCTTCAATTACAAAGTGATCCCAATATCTAATGATTTAATGAGATAAAATAACTTGTTTTAAAATTATAAGTAGGTAATTAAAGGAAGAAATATAAATTTGATAACATATGACCTTAGATGTTTGAAATTATTTTCCTTTAAGTACCTTTCCCACCTAATTTCAAACTACCTAAGTTTGATAAATATAAATGGAAAGGTAGTCCATGGGAGCATCTACAAGCATTATTACTTACATATCAAGAAGTATATTTTATTAGGATTTACTTGTTTCATTGGTTTCTTCATAGTCTAAGTTGATAAGCCTTAGATTGGTTCATCAATTTTTTAAAGGGATCAATTACCACTTTTGATGACCTATCAAAAAAAATTGTCAAACATTTCTCATACAACATAGAGAGTAAATTAATTATGGTTGATTTTTGTAATACTAAAAATTGTGGTGGAGAGAGTTTCTATACATTCTTGTAAATATGCAGGGCCCTAGTTAGTCATTTCTTGCACAATCTACTAGATAAGTAGCTAGATAATATTTTTACATAGAATCTTAATGTCGAGGTAGCCTATAATTTAAAACTCCATTATGCTAATACATTTGAGGAAATTATAGACAAAGGGGTGAATATTGAAAATTCACTTGTTAAGAAGGTTTTGGATAAAATATACTCTTAGAATCAAGAATGTGCTCAACCTTAAATGAAAGTTCAAACTCAATCAAGCTCTTCTAAAAAACCCATGGCCTTTAATAAATTAATAACTTGATTGGTAACAAAGTCATATAAATAAGGAATGTAATTAGTTTAACCACCACCCACTCAATATACTCCATATAATCAACCACTTACACTACATAGAGAATTTTAGTACATGTGAAAATATCACAATAGATCCTTTAGTGATATTAATGAGCCTATTGAGGTAGTGTTCCAAAATTTAGTTGTAGATATTATGATTGTTTTGAGAATTCCAAAACCATTTACAGAGGGGTCAACTAAAGCCTGCATGGTATAGATAAAATGAGTACTATGATTATCATCATGTCAAATACCATAATGTGTGTGTGTGTGTGTGTGTGTGTGTGTGTGTGTGTGTGTGTGTGTGTGTGTGTGTGTGTGTGTGTGTGTGTGTGTGTGTGTGTGTGTGTGTGTGTGTGTGTGTGTGTTGTGTGTGTGTGTGTGTGTGTGTGTGTGTGTGTGTGTGTGTGTGTGTGTGTGTGTGTGTGTGTGTGTGTGTGTGTGTGTGTGTGTGTGTGTGTGTGTGTGTGTGTATGTATATGTGTGTGTGTGTGTGTGTGTGTGTGTGTGTGTGTGTGTGTATCATTATTTGTCTTATCACTCATGATACCCTTTTCCATGTAATTGATATTGAATTTCCCTATAATTTACTTCTTGGTCACCCTTGGATCGTCAAATTATGTGCAATACCTTACACATTACACCAATGTATCAAATTCCCTCATTATAGACTAGATATCACTATTCTTGGTGATTTGTAGCCATACCAATATTGTAAAAACATAAAAATAAAGTATGGTAACTATAACTATTATCCTATTACTAAGGTTTTAGGTAAAAAACAAATAAGTAATTCTCAAATCTTTTAAATCTAATTACATTGACCTAAGTGACATCACATCCAATTTCTCTAATCCACTTCAAAAAATGTCATCCCATTTTACCATTTGAGATCACAGTATTGGTGACTATAGCATAAAAGAAACATTCCATATTGCCAAGATGCCAAAGTCTCCCAAATCTCATGGTAGACCCAACACTACCAAAATTACTATTAGTCCCAACATGGTATGACAAAAGAGGACTGATTCTCATCATAAAAATCCACTTGTGTTTTTCAAATATACCTCACCAAATCAAGACTAACCCACCTATTCTAAAGGGTCTTGGATATATGGTGATGCCTTTGATAAGTGCTTTTTGAATACCAAGTAACCCATTCCTATTATAATCATGGATAATCAAGATTATAAAGGAAAAATCCTAAGGGGAAAAGAACAACATATCCTTGAACATGTCCCTTTAGCAGAACATAAAGGAAATCAATGTCTTAGATACATACTAATTGGAGGTGACCCTTTGTATTTTGAGAGTGATACCACTTTGATGTCTAATAGTGACACTATTGGAAACAACATGACATATTCTTATAGAATATATGATGATATTGTAAAAAATAACTTATTTGATACCATATAAATTCTCACTCTCACATCTCATGTACTTCTTTCCCTACATTAACCCAAACTAATAAATTAGGACCAGTAAGATACAATTATACCATTGGGTGACTAATAGAATTAAGAGGTAAATTTTGAGTTCTTGGGCCTCAGAGATAGCCTACCTATTGGTGATCATAAAAAAGGTTTCAAATTCACATTGCACCTTGTCACATACTTTGGAGAACAAGTAAACCTCCTTGGTCATAAATAACATAAAACATCAATATTCATAGGTGAAAACTTCTATGAGACACCTTTGGATCTGGGAATAAGTAAATAAAAAGATAAATCCATTGGTGAAAACCTATTTCATGTACCCTTGGACATGGAATTTTTCTTTCCTCCTTAGGAATCATATATTCCCTTAGGTTCACATTTCCCATTGGGTTCCAACATCAGTTTAAATAAACAATGAGTCTTTGAGAACTTAGTTCAAGACTTTCCAAAAACATTTGTTAATTGGCTACTACCAAACATGGTTGATTCCAATTATTCTTAAATTGGTCATGCTTATGACTCATAATACACTACATAGGATTAATTTCCTTCATTAACAACTATTTTATAAGATGGTTCCATATTTATTATGGAGGATACCACTAAAGTAAACATTGGTACTTATGATGATCCAAAAATGACTAAATTAGTTGTATCCCTCTCTATAGAGGAACATGTGTTTATTAATGTTATTTTGAATATTTTATTGACATATTCACATGGAATTATGAATATATGTTAGGATTAGATACGTATATGGTGGTACATCATCTTGTTGTTCACCAAATGTTAAAATACAATTAGATAAAATCTACATAAAATGCATCCATGCATTGCTATCTTGGTCAAGAAAGAGTTAGGAAAAATTTAAAGAGTAAGTTTTATTATGCCACTTTATTACTCAAAGTGGATCTCAAATATTATTCCATTAATCAAGAAACCACATGGGATAGACTTATGTACTGATTTTAGGGATATCAACAAAGATTACCCTAAGGATGCTTTTCCTTTGCCAAACATTGAAATGATAGTTGACTCAATTACAAATTATGATAAGTAGCCCCTCATGGATGTATTCTTAGGATATAAAAAAATAAAAATTATACCTAAAGACTAGCAAAAAATAGTGTTCAACACAACATGGGGGACATTTTGTTATCAATTCATGCCATTTGGCTTGAATAATGTTGGTGAAATTGACCAACATGACATGACTATCATCTTCTATGACATGATACATGATTTTGTTAAAGATTATATAGATTATATTATACCAAATCAAATACACATGAAGGACATCTTGAGGTTATATGAATAACCTTTGAGATACTTCATAAACATAATGTGTATCTTAATCCTAAGAAGTGCATATTTGACATCACTTATATAAAACTACTAGGAATCATTATATATCACAAGGGAATTGAAGTTGATCTTATAAAGGTAAAGGACATGATGAAAATGCCTCCTTATTATACCTTAAAGTAACTATGTAGACTTTAAGTCAAAATATAGTTGATTTTCTAGTTTATCTCACAACTTATAGATAGGTGCCATCCTTTTACTCATGTTTTGAATAAATTTGTAACTTTCTAATGGAATATAAATTATAAACATGATTTTGAATAATTAAAAACATATTTTTTAACCCACTAGTGTTTAACCCACCTATGCTAGGGAATTAATTGGTTCTTTATGTCTTAGTGACTAAATATGCATTGAGGGCACTTTTGGCTCAACATGACAACTAGGGTAGGGAGCATGTAGTTTATTATTTTAAAAGAACACTTATGTCATATGAACACAACTATACATCAATAGACTAATCTTCATTATAAATTGTTTTCACATCCCAAAATTAGTGACATTATATGCAAAAAAAAAAACCATTATGATTGCCAAGATTTATCACCTCAAGTATTTGGTATCAAAATCCACTTTTACTGGTCTCATGGACAAGTGGGTAATGTTTCTAAGTGAGTTTGATGTTGAGTATTAGAAATAAAAAAACTTTTGAATCCACTCACTTTTGAATCCACTTTTGAAGCACCTCATTAAACACCAAACCACTCACTTTTGAATCCACTTTAGAATAAGTACCTATTAATTACAAGTAGTGAAAATTTTATTTTGATGATTCTTTCACCTCCCATGGATGTAGGACTAACATTCTTCTTATTACTCCACAAGGATATTTCATTCCTAAGGAATTTCACATTCATTTTCATTACACCAATAATGTGAAATAATATAAATCACTTATTATAGGACTCTATCTCATTTTCCAATAGATTATTAAGTAGTTGATGGTGTATGAGTATTCCCAATTGATCATTAATCAGGTTTATACTAATATCAGACTAGAGATGAGAAACTAGTGCCCTATAAAGGCATGGTGGATATCCTCAAACAAATTTTTTATTCTCTTAATTTTTATTAGGTACTAATATTCAATAATAGATCAATTGATGTGATGGAAACAATTATTTCCATGATAGAAATGGTTGAGAATGTCAAATATTGATAATTTATTATTGAAAATCTTCTTAAGCTGGCTCATGAATAGTCAAATTCTAAGATGTTATGTGATATTGTTGGTCCTAATTGCTCTTAGTGTCAAGACCTATATTCATATCTCTAAAAGCAAATTATCCCTATTAACCTATCAAAAATCCAACACAAATACTTAATTCAAAATGCATCCCTTTACACCTTACTTGGCAACATACTCTATCATAAAGGCTATGATGGAACACTACAATTTTTAACTTTGATATAATCTGATTTAGCACTAAAATATGTACACAAATGGATTTATGGGTCCCACACTAGTGGTATGGTCCTTGCTAAGAAACTCATACAAACATGGTACTACTAGCCAAAAATAGAATATAACACTTAAAAGTATGTTAAAAAATGCCTTTCCTATAAAAAACATGGTGATTTTATTCACTCTCTTTCACAATCACTTCAACCAATCATAACTCCTTATCCATTTTCAACTTGGGAACTTGATCTTATAGGGAAGATAAACCCAACTTATTATGATGGTCATAAGCATGTGCTAATTACTAATGAATATTTTACTAAGTGGATATATGTAATCCCTCTCACTTACGTAACCAAAATTAGATTTATAATTTCATTCTAAATCACCTCATATTCTGCTATGGTATCATCTCCACCATTATATCTAATAATGGTGGATCATTCAAAAATAAGGATGTAAAATCCCTTAGTGCCTATTACCATATTAAGCATAGAAGGTTTACATCCTATTTCCCTCAAGGTTATGTCCAAGTTGAGGTGTCTAATAAAATCATTGTTAATACTCTTAAGAATATTGTTAATGATGTTAGCCACAATTAGCATTTGCAATTATTACTAGCCTTTTGGGCTTACTATAATAGTATATACACACCTATAGGTTCCACACCATATTCTTAAGTATTTATATTTGAGTCTATCATTCTTATAGAGATCAATTTTCCTTCCCTATGAATCTAATTATAAAATATACTCTATAAGGAGGACTATATAGTCACCAAACTACAAGAACTAAAAATCTTAGATGATAACTAGATAGTTGTATTAAATCTTTTGAAAGCATGTAAAAATAAGTTAAACTATAGTTACAACCAATGCATTATTCCTAGAGAGTTTGAAGTTGGTGATTTAGTGCTAAAGGAAAATCAGAAAAACACTAATGTAGAATGTAAAAATAAGGCTAAGTTTGAGGCCAATTAGCTAGGTCTGTATATTATTACATCAAATTATGGTTTTGGGATATACCAGTTGGATACACCATATAGGAAAGAGTTGGAGCCCACAAATATTATGCATCTCAAGTGATTCTATTATTGATTTGGTCATACATTTTCTATCATAACCCTTTGTTATGGGCATCTATTTTGCATGCTTTCATATTTTCCCTTCCCTTCATCTTTTATACCCTAGTCAATTTTTATCCTTGTTCTCATTTACCATTACTATCATGATCTTAGTTATGACCAACATGTGCTACATGAAGATTTAGAAAGCATAGTAGAAGGCATTCATAGCTAATCAACATTGTCACCTATTTTCATACAGGTATATCAAGGTAATTCATTATAGTTTTATTACTTGGTCATTCCTTAAAGTAACTTTTTTCACTTATTATAGTTTATTTGCCTATTTCATATCTTTCTATTCATATTTTTATTCCCTGTGCCTCAATATTTTTTGTTGCTTCATGGCATTACTATTATAGATAATTTAGTTATTGTTTGAGTCCCTACCTAAGATTATTTTTTCCTTTCATAGATGGTTCCTTGTACATTTTTGAATATTCCATCACTTTCCTTATTCAAAAAATCCCAAAAACATTGAAAATACAAAAAATATTAAAAATAAAAAAGATTCCTATATCTCCATAATATGTACTTGATCACAAGATAATTTTATAGTTCAACACCCCATCCACTAATGGGGTTTTTCCCTTGGTCCTATTTAGGGTGATACTATTTTGATTTCCTAGTCATATTTTCTCATTAAACTCCCATTTCCTAGGAGAAATACATCAGTTTGATGTCCACATGTATTATGTATGTAGAAATTATATATATGGGGTATCTTGAGGTATATTAGCCACCATTATAATTCTTATCATTAATCTTTACCTTTGTTAAAGGTTGATAAATTCAGGAGTATCACACGAGTGAACACTCATCTTTTATACTTCTTGTATTTATTATTTTCATCCTCCTTTTGAAATATTTTCTTACACTATTGTTATTTTATGAGTAACATTAGGTTATGCTCTCACTATTCTATGAATAACATTAGCTTATGCTCTCATCATTTTATGAGTAAAATTTCCTTAAACTCATGTCATAGGACAAAATATTTTCTCTAAAATCCATTTTATTTTCTTTTCATCATTTTTATTCTTTCATAATACCTTAGAAAATAACATTTGGATTGAAGTCCAGATGGACTATTTAGGTAGTGTTTAAATGCATGGGGAATCTTAGGATAACTTAATGACTTCCTTCCTCTTATTATATCCCCCTCCCATACCAAACTTGTCAAAAGTATTATCTGACACATTTCTTACCCTTATGATAACACCTATGACTAACACCTTATGTCCACACATGAAAAAAGGGTTAATTAATTACTTTTTTCTCATTGACTCTATGTTTTTGTGTGTTTGCTTACTTGATTATTGATACATTTATTTTACATTTCTTGGTTTCCTTAGGTATTGTTCATTATACTCTACTCTTAATATTAGATCTATTATATAATATTTTTTAGTTGTATATATTCGTATCTGACTTAATCTTAATTTATTACATTATGTTTTACACTTAAGACTTAGTTATTAATATCCCTATCTTAAGTTATTTCATTTGAATTTAAATCCAATTTTTTACACTTATGGCATCCAATTTTATCATAATTAATTTATAATTATGATCATACTATCATTTTAAAAATTTAAAACCAAGTGCTCAAGTGTTATACACAATGCATGTCGAGAACATCTCTCCTTGCACTAATTATCAATAATTTAATTGATATATCATTCCCTTATTCATAAGTCATAAAAATTTATAAAATCCAAACAACATGGATATTTATATGATAATTAGGACATGCATATCTAACATTAATATGTGCAATTAGTCATAAGCATCTAAACCATTTCAATCAATCCAAGATAAAACCTTCATTTACTCATGTGGATTAATCTCATATATGGGTTGGATTTTAATCTTATTATTTTCAATTTTATTCATTTAGAGGGCATGCACATCAATACAATTTTTTTTCATCTCCCTCAAGGGGGAATCATAGGCATTCTAAACATTATTTGGGGAATCAATGTGAACTTTTCTGATAAATTGAAATAAATTCAACAAAATGTGAACACATCATTATTCAACATTTATTATGATCATTTTAGAAATTTTTTCAATATTTTAAAATCCATTACTTCACGTGTGTCTTATGACATCTTATCAAACAATGGAAAATGTAGACACTCAATTCTCACCACTCTCATATCAAAATTGAAATTAAAATGATTTCTAGCAATGATGCACAAATCACTGAAACACCTAAATTCTTCCACACACTTTACATGTGTCTTATAAAATGTATTAGGGAATACATGATTGGGTAAATTCACTATATGAAATCATCAAATTCACTTAATTCATCCTAAGTCAAATTTTGACTATGTAAGAAACTTTTTGGATTATTTAGTTTGAATAGTTCTTTAAATTTTTAAAGGTCACCTCACATTTAATTAACTTAATTAAACCTTATTAATTAGATTAATCTTCCTCTAATGGGAAATTCCATAGATTTTGGAATTTACTATTTTTATAAATTAATTAATTGGATTTTATCCTCCAATTATGGCAAGTGGATGATGATATAATCATGACACCATCTATAAATATCAAGAATGATGTCATCATCATGAATTTTTTCAAGCACTAACAATGAATGAAAATAAATATCAAGATTAAGGAAATCCATGCCTCTTTAATGCAAATTCTTTTCAAAATATTTATGGCTTTAAATCTCCAAAATTGACTTAGTTCTAAAACACATGTCTTGATTTGAATTTAATGACCAAAATCAATCTAGAAAATTTATAAATAGAAGGGTCACCATAGATCTTAATTAAATGTTTTTGTGTAGATAATCTATGTATAAATTCAAATAAATATTCATCCTTTTTTTAAAAAAATAATAAACCATTTCATATAATGCTTGGATATTTGTTGATGGTTTTCATATCATGACATTGAAGAAGACTTCGATCTCTACATTTAGGCACAAACATGTATATGTGTCAGATTTGAAGGAAACATCAAAATTGAAGGTGAAATATCTTATTTATGTTTTCCATTATTAATTTTATTGGTTCAAGTCTTTTCCATTCTTATAAATCACATTTGAGAAGTCTTGTTTTATGAATTTGTTTTATCTTGCATAAGTAACAAAGAAACTAACCTCTCTTGTATTCGTTGTTTACAATTTCCAATACTATAATTTTTTATTTCACTTATATATATATATATATATATCAATTTTAATAGTTGAGATCTATTAGTTTTATTCATTTAATCCAGAATAGATTAAACATTCTAGTGCGCCCATTATTCTTAGAACATTGCTTGTTGTTTTATTGATTTTTTTCTTAGGAATTCAATCAAATATTTTCAAATTTATGACACTAAAATAAAAAAACATTAAACATTAGATATAAATATGACACAATGATTCAATCTTTTTTAATCTTTTATTTAATCTGACACTGAATAAATTATCTTGTCACCTTGGATAAATCCAACAATAAAGCTTCTTATTTCGACCTCGGGTTGAATTTTTTATAATAACTATACACAAAAATATTTCATTTTAGCTTATCTTTATTTTCTATTTGCTTTTGATTATTTTTATAAACTATGTTTTAACATTTTTAAAACTACTTAGTTATTGTTGTGAAGGGATACACGGTGATCTATTTTATAGACATCATGGTGTGAGGTATTTAACCCCAATACTCATAGCCATTGTACAAAACTAAACATGGATTTTAGTTTCCATATACCTCAAGGTACATCATAAATTATTAGGATCCCTTTTCTATGCCATAAGAATCCTCTTTTAGGAATTTGATTTATGGTGCACCTGAGAGGAGTATATCTCCTAGTGAATTTACTCTTGCTGTACCCTAAAAAATAGGGTTAATGGGCTATATGCATAATTTTAACTTTATATTTAGTTCTATAAAACATTAGGATAACACTAATCAATGAACAAGTATATTTGAGATCCCACACAATCATTCAAACTTTTTCCTAGATCACCCTTATACCTTGATTTTGTTTGTGTTGTATTCATAGTAATTCACATCTATTATTTATATTATATCATACTCATATTAATTATATCCATTGTACATGCTATATTAATTTTTACCTATAAGCATTATTTTCATTTTTTTCATTATATATATCATGGATAGTCAAATTCAACATAATAATGATATACCTCCTATAGATAAATTATTTACTTTTCATGTTATTCCTTTTAATTATCATGATTAATGGAAAAATTATCTAACTAAAAAAATTATGGAAGATGACTATAGTGATGATTATGAGTTTTATCATGTTCAAATGAATTAACAAAGTGATTTTTATAACTCTTGGGAAAAAGTGTTCATTAAATCAAACTCACCCTTATATTTTTATTCAAATTCACCTTCTTCCTTGACTAATAACCTAGAGAAAAAGAGAAATTAAAGTCTCAAATAAAATAGCATTTAGAGATTAAAATTTTAAATAAATATCAAAGTATTTTCAAATAATAATTTCTTAATAAAGACATTTCAAAGAAATAATTAGTTTATAAGTTCACTCCTTTATAAATAGTGGATATCGAACCTACATTTAATAACTATTCTCCCTTCTCAACCAATGATGATGAACTTCCTTCTTCTTCATGTTGAGGTAAACATACCCCTATTTATAAAAATTAGGGACCCTTGTGTTAGATAGTGTAAATTTGTACCTTAAAATTAAAACTCACTTGATCAGAGTGTCATCAAACATGTTTGCACATTATTGGTATTTTAAGATCATCCATACTTTGACTTGGTTGGTTTATTTATTCATAATTATGGTTTATTCCTACCTAATATTTATAATGGTGGATCTTCTTGTCTCAAGTTATAGGTTTAATAGAACCCTCATTGAATGGATTATGCTTTGATGTTACAGTTTAATCCCTATTCAAACTTTTACTAGCCTTTTTTTTAAAGAATTCAAATTAAATTCATGTTTAAAGCACCTAAAATCCCCCCTCTAAGAAATCCTAACACAAGTTCTTTAGACCATATTCAAAATTGGTGGTAATGAAATTGGTGGGAACACTTTAAAATTGCCATGGACTTAAGTTTGATTTTTATACTAAGGCTTGGCTATGTTTTTAAACACAACCAAACCTTAGCCTAAAAATTATATACTTGGTCTTTTCATGTCACACGCCCCTCATTTCTTTTATTTTAGCATTGTATAACTTTAATTTTTGTAGGGTCCTTTTATTATGTTCTTATCATGGTCCAATTTAATTGTTTACAAGGTCCCTCTCATCATAAACATAGACTAATATCTTATTCCTAAGGCCCCATTCATGTTTATTAACATAAACAAGACCTTAGTCCTAAGACTTTAACCTAAATCCCTTTATGTCTCTGAGTCCTAACTAAAATCATGTGCTTCTTTACAAGATAAATGACACACATTTAATTGGGAAAAGTTGATCTAACAAAGTGAGATGAGCTTGATATGCATAATATTTTAACCCATAGGACCAATCCTGCTTAATCACCTAGATTATGATCAATGACTCACATTTGAGTAGATTTTGATGATATAATGATTTGAAACTAAAATCAAAGTATAATGAGGTCCTTTTTTATTACATATACTTATATTAAGTCTCTATCCTAAGGTTTTGATTATATTTATTAATATAATAAAAACTTAGGATAAAATTTTATGCGACAAATTTATTATACATGGGATCATTTTTCATTATGTTTTCTAACTTAGGATAAATATTAATATTTTCCTAAGCATGGGGTCCTATTTATATTAAAACCTCTCTTGAAACCTTAGACCAAGGTTTATTAATATTCATTAATATGATTAAACATTAGTCCTAGGCTTTTTATATTTTTTGGACTTACTTAACCCTTTTTATAAACATAGGAGCCAATCACAACCAATTGGTTAGATCGTAATCTATGGCCTACATTCACTTAGATAGGATAAGTATAATATAGAAAGATCAATGAAGACTTTTTAGATGAATCTCTGAGTTAATGCTAGACCACCATGTGGTAAAAAGGCATTTCCTAGTAGAACTGACAAAGTTGAGAAAAAACCAAAAGATAATAAGTGGTAAGCTTAGCACAAGATCCTAAAGATGAGCTTAAAATTGATAGTCATGTGGATGTTAAATATGTTCACATGGATGTAAAATGATAGTCACATGAACATCAACTTTAATCTCAGTAGAGAGTCCCAATAATGAGCTTAAAATTTATAGTCACATGGACATCAAATGATGGCCATATAGATGTCAATTTTAAGATAGTTATCTGGATCCAAAGATCTATGGTTTCCATTTATTCATACCTATTATATCTGATGGTGTGAGGTAAAAGTATATTTTAAAAGGCAACAACTAGTTCTATAGCATTAATGAATGAAGTGCCATGAAAATGCCACATAGACACCACATAAGTGCCACGATGATGCCACATAGGTAGAAAGTGACAAAACCAAGGATTTTATGGCCTCAAAAAAGTAAAGGTATAAATTTGAAGGTCCAAATCAAATATAAGGCACAAAATTACTCAAGTTTAAAAGGTCATCACCATTAAATCTCAAAAAATACTTGAAAAAAATCCTTAGCATCTCCAAAATCCTTAATTTGATCCTAAAGTGATAAAAATAAACCCTGAGAGAGTCAAGTTACCATCTGAGCAAGTGCAAATTGATGTAGAGGTGAACTATAGAGCACTAGAGAGTAATTTGAATAAAATCATAGTTATGGTGACCAAAAAAAACATAGGGAAGATAAAAATCTCTATTTGACTAGATATGCAAAGGGGAGGACCTTTAAAGACACAAAATTTTATGTTATAACTTTGAACACAGGAGATAATAACTAGTCCAATATTTTTTGGACCAATGAGGAACTACCAACCATCAGAATGGAGGATTAAAGGAATGTGTTATTAAAAATAAGGTAATATGACTTGGTCTCCATTTATATGATAATTTTGTATTATGTTGCATCAAAACTAGAGGTATTACATTATATTGATGTCATTACTCCTATTTTCAAAGATTGTAAAATTGATCCGGGCATGTTAGTCTATGAATGTAGCTTTAGTATGGTTATATATATTCTCCTATTTAATTTAAAAAATATTATAATTTTCCAAATCCCAAATTAGACATTATTAAAATCAATGAATGGGCCAAGAAGAATGATTTGAAGACCACCCTAACTCCCTCGATATATTCTAGGAACCAAGTAGTTTCTAACCTCAGTGGAAACATCCCAATCAACCAATTTAATCTTAGGATAAAGATGATTATGACCTTGATGAATATGGTATGTGAGAATCCAACCACCACTTATGTGGATAAAATAAGTATGCCTTTGGTTTATTTTATGGTTGAAAGAGAGAAAACCTCTCCCCTAGGTGAATTCATTAGTACTTGTTTAAGCAGGCAGGTTTCTAGAATTAAAAATAAGACTAGGGTTCAATTTTATATGATGTCATATCTAATATATCCCATAAATTATACTACCAAAGTTTTAGCATTAAATAATGGTCACCTGATGGAAAACAATTAGTTTCCCAATACTACTCAAAATTGCATATTTTCAAATACTGGGACTATATGCAATTCATATGTGATTGTGTCTATCTAGCCTTGGATAATGTTATTACAGGGATCCCCATGATGAGGTTTAGACCTCTAATAAAAAAATATGTTGAATTTATTAGATAAGTATGGTTATATCTAAATTATACTATAATCAAGATTGAAGAAACCTAATGCACCCCACTCAAGCTATCAGTCCATGTACCAAACATGTGATAAATGGTCTCTATATAACCAAGAGAAAGGGATTAATTCACACCTTCTCATTAATCATTGTCTATACTATGTTCTAGTAATGGGATAAAGTGGAATCTACTTCCACACACAAGATCTCTTTCAGATTCTAGCATGATGAATTGAGATAGTGTGACCCCAATGATAAAGTTATGAAACACTTGAAGTTTAAAGGAATAAACTTCAACTATGAACACCATCCTAATCCTTATTATTACTTGTGCACTAGATCTTATTCATTCATTGAAGTATTAACAAGATTGAGGAAACTTGACATTAAGCCAGAGGCTAGGTTGTTGAGAGAGCATAAACCAAATGAGGATATATGGTATATGGGGCCTAAGCAATACCATTTACTATTAGGTCCATCCTCTAAACCCCCTCTATCAAAACCATAGATATAAACACAATATCTAGAAGCACAAGTTAAACAAAGGCTTGAGGAAAGAAATCTAGATGAGGTTGTATCATATTTAGCATAGCCTAAAGAGCAAGGATCCTCAATTAAAGGGATTGATATTATAGCATTGGATCTTCAAGAAAAAATATAAGATGCCTTCAAAACACTAACTTGTTCATATAAATCAGAGGAAGAAGAATCTAAAATTGAAGAGATAGGGGAAGAAAAGGGGAAGGAATTATCTTTGGATTTGGTCCCTATTACAACCCAACCCAAAAGAAAAGTTGAGCTAGTGTTGGTCCCATTAAGTGGTAAGAAACCCAAGTTTACCCTCACTCATCCTTTTAGTGAGGTCAACATTTTTAGTAAAGAAAATAAAATTTACAACCCTTTCATCATAGAGTATTCCTTAAATGGCAAGTTAGAAAAGGTTCCTATATTGCACCATTCATGAACCATCACTAAATTAGTCAACATCACTATCCATGATGAACTCAAGCCTTAGATTGTAGAATCACAACAACAAGATAAGGAAAGATAGATGACTACTCCTAGTACTTTAGGAACATAAGTAAAAATGCTAGAGACTCCGAAGGTAAATTAATCATCAGTTGGCATTAGGTTTGAACTAATAATAGCTAGATGTTAAAGACTCACTAAGAGGAAAGACTTGGTTGGAGGGGAAGAATTAAATTATTAGAAAGTGGAACCATTTTTTGGCTTGATTCCTATTGAAGAGTAGATATTAGTTGGAAATCCCATCTTTGAATAAAATGTGATTGAATTGGCTCAAGCACAATCTTCTCAGTTAAGGTTACCATAAAAGGCACCCTATATTAGAATAAGAATTTGAAGGAATAGGCCATCTTGTCAACCCATGAGGACCGATTCAAGAAGTTTGAAGACACCATTTTTGACTTATTTAATTATTTGAAAGCTATCAAAGCCAAGAAAAATATAATGAACAAAAAAAGCAATATGGCTATAGGCCAAGTTGGCTAATGGTAGGCTACAAGTTATCAGGTGAAGGACTTGATTAAAGCCTTGACTAAAAAGAAAGTCCCAAAATTTAGGACACTTATCCTAACCCACCTCAACATGGATATGGCTATATTGGTGAATAAGATTAGTGCCTTAAATAATTGGTTCAAGTAAATGAAGGACGTTACTGAGGACATCAACCAATAAGTGGATAAGATGTTGTACATCTTAGACAGTCTGATCAAAGAGCCTACCTCACTTAGTTCTCTAGGCCTTATTATAGATGAGGAGTTCAAGCCCATAACTACTCAATTTATACAATAAGTGAGAATCCAAGGGCAAAGCAAAATAGGGGATGACAATAAGAGAATCATGGGCTTGTTTTTTTATCATCAAAAGAGAATACAAGAGATGCAAGAGGCATCAAACAAGCTATATATAAGGTTGAGAAGAATCTCAAGGACCTAGAGATCTAGGAAAAAGAGCTCTTCATGAAAATAGTTATAGACCTATAGCTTATTAGTGAACAACATCATAGATTGAAGATACTATAAAAGATAGGGGAATACATCAACATAGGGCCCACACCCACAAATTTAGTTAGGTATATTCTATTTTGTAGATATTTTCAATATTTTTAATATAGAATATTATTTTTGTAAAGGCATGTGTAACTTGTAAGAACATTTCCTATAAGTTAATTCATTTTAGAAACTCTAGTGTATTATATACTTTTGGTAAAAAAGGACAACTATCCTTACACTTCTACACTTGTAATTTAATATGACTAATTGACATACTCCCTCACATTATATAAAAGGGAGTATTTTCAATTATAAAAGGGAGAGATTTTTTGAGCTAAAACTAGTGCAAACTTTGAGAAACTAATGCAAGTAGAGAATTCTGAAAAGATTGTCTCATTTTGTTTGTGTGAATTGTTATATGGCTTATCTCTCACTTGTCTATTCTAAATTCTAGATTTGAATAGTTCTTGTAGACTCTTGGTGTGTACCTTTGAATTCAAAATTGTTAACTTGTGATTATGTTAGGTTAATTTAAGTTTCCTTAGTTTGATTCATTTTATTAGCTCTATATTTGTAGATGTTCATCAACCATCTACTTATAGGAGTAAATATTTAAAGTAAGCTTGGTTCTTATTTGCATTATTTCTCACATTCCTTAGATGTCCCCCTGATGTTTGGTAAGATTTGATATTAAGTTATTCTTTATCAGACATTGGTTTTAAGTGCATGCCTGGAGGACATTCAAACTTTGTCATAATGTTTGAAATAAAGATAAACATCTTTATTTTCTAAATTACCCTACCCTTTTGCTTATTTTTTTAACCAAATCACCCTATCTTTATTATCATTGTAAATATTCATCTTAGATTAATATTTAGATTAAATTTTATTGTAATTCACTAATACTAGCTAAGATTACTTCATTATTTGCAAACATATAGGTCAAGGTGGCTCCCAAACACCAAATTTTATAAATATTGTGAAACAGTCCACTTGTTTTGCCTTTATTTCACCACTAGATAACATTATTATCATAACCTACAATTCATGCACTAAATTAGTTGAATTATAAAATGAGATTTTTTCTTTAAACACTCTAAACACCTAAGATACAAATTTAGGCATCAGTAAATGGAACTTCACTAACACTAGGAGGGCCATTCTTTGTCGATTTGTAGTATCTTTGCTAGTTTTTGTGAATTATATGAAAAGATCACTCTATTCTTGGCATGCTTTTATTTATTTTAGCATAATTTTGTAAAGTTCAGTGATCTTCATGGTCTTAGACCCATATTTGTGCTTACTTGGACAAATATCAATTCTCTTTGAAAGTTTCTACTTGATTATGGCAAAGGTGACTTTAGCTTTGTCCATTCAATATGATTGAGGCTATTAATAGATATTTTGATCAAATATTCATAAATACTTTGGAAATTTGAGTTTATTTAGACTTGAACATACAAATGTCATTTATACTTACATATTTGGGCACTTATTTGAGCTAATTTAGTTAAATATTGATGTCCTTTACTATTATTTATATAAATCTATGCAAAATTTTCTTAATGTGCAAGTCTAATCATTATTATTTGTAAAGATTGATTTGACACATCATATTTCAAACAAGATTCAAAGCTTGCAAGATAGAATTACCCAAAACATAAATATGTTCATGTTTAGAAACTAGGGAACCTCTACTTGAATTAGAAGTCCATTGGAGAGCTAGGTGAGATAAAGGTAAGCATAGGATTTCAAATTATTTTTCAACTTCACTAATTCAATATTCTCCCATGTTTATTCCTTATCAAGGTATGGCTTGGATACGTGGATCTTCTATCAATGTTCCAGGTGTGGTACATGACTTTCCCCATAACCCTGAGAAATATTTTCCAATATTTATTCTTAATAACATTATTACCATAGAGGAACATATTAAATCATTCAAAGTTGCATTAAGATTTTAAAATGTAGTCCATGAAGATGTAGCATGTAAACTATTTCCTTTAACTTTTAAAGATGTTGCATATGAATGGTTTTTAAATTTACTTGAGAATTACATTACCAATTGGGTTAACTTTAAAAATGTTTTCATTGACCAATTTGGCAAAATTATTAGTCCTTGTGTCTTGTACAAATAATTCACCATGATCAAGAGGGATGTGAATGAACCCATAAGATACTTTAGTGCTAGGTTCCAAAAGATGTATAGTTGAACCATAGATATTTACAATCCTAATGATTCTTTATCTTTGGAAATCTACCAATATGCCTTGGATCCTATGACCTCTATTTTCATAAAGAGAGTTGTTGGACCTATGAATACTTTGGCCTTAGCCTATTCTAAAGTAGTGATCATTAATAAATAAATACATCCCCAAAGTCAGATGGATTACTCTATTCCAAATGCTAACCCATATTTTCCTTGAATCTATTCCCAAATAACAATTAGAATATGCCTACTTTGAACCAAATACCAACTTTGAACCAATTACCCTTAAGTCATGCTCATCCTACCTAGAAATTGGGATTCTTGAACACTACTACAAATGGATTTAATTCAAGTGATCAAAAGGCTTTGGTGCCTACTAGTACTAATAAAAATCAAGTTCATAATTTTGAGGCACCCAAGAATGAGAATGAATCTATTTTAAAAATGGTCTAAAAGTTAATCACTAATTTTATTTAGCTATAGAAGCAAGTTGGCAATACTGGGGAGAGATTTGGTTGAAACTTTTCTTTCCAAAGATTTAATAGGCCCAATAATAGATTATATAATGATATTTATAATAAAAATAAGAATAATGAATCATCTACTAGAAAAATGTACCTGATATAAATCTTATTGATGTTGATTTCCCTGATTATTATAGATTACATTACACTTCTAAACATGGTGAGATAGATTGCATTAAATTATATAAATATTTTGAATCCTTTCATGAGGAGTTGGATACTTTTGAAGTTGTCCCTAATAAATATAGTGGTGTAGGTGCATTGGGATCTAAATCTTCTAACCAAGCCTTCATGGTGGAGACATTTGACTTCCCTTTCTAATAAGACAATGAACCTGATGATATTCTTGAACATGTCTATGTTTTTCAACAATTCCTGAAAAAGACCTACCCTCTAAGGAATAGAGATTAGAATCATCCCATAACTACTTCAACACCTCCAAATAATTTTGACACTCCTCCAGATACCACCTTAGATAATAACCTAGAGCCTCTATGGGAAGTACTTCTAAACATAGTACTGATGCATCTAATTCATCCAATAGGACTAGGTATAATATTTATGGAAGACATGGAGAAAATTAAGTATAACATTACATTACTTGAGTTGACATAGATCACTAAGTGAAGAGACCTATTGTTAGAGTCCTTATCTAAAAATCTTAGTAGGCCACCCAAAATTGACAACACTAATGTTGTTATGTATAAATCTAAGACAGAGTCCCCACCTTTCTTGCTTACTATTAGGATGTTTGGTAATAATTTACATAATTATTTATTATATTTTGGTGAATTCACAAACATCATGCCAATAGGTACATG
This sequence comes from Torreya grandis, assembly GCA_037957365.1. NCBI lineage: Eukaryota > Viridiplantae > Streptophyta > Pinopsida > Cupressales > Taxaceae > Torreya > Torreya grandis. Next base: position 4,187,643 of record JARHVA010000675.1, on the reverse strand, counting down.
TAAATAAATTGGCTTGACTCCTATTATATCTGATAGAGTTGTTACTCAATTAGATAAGTCCAGAGTCAAAGTAATTGGGAAATTATTAAATGTTTATATGTAGTTTACCTCTAAGCATAGAGTCCAAAAAGTTATTGACATCCAAGTGATGGACATTCCTAATGCCTTTGGGATATTTTTAAGTAGATAATGGACAAAGGCCATGAATGGATATATGTTCACTGACTATTCACATTTGTGGCTGACATCGAAAGGAGCCCCAAATCATATAAGAGTAGGAAGAGAGACTTAGATGATGCACATGATCACTAAGTATAATGTTGTGAATGAAAGATTAAATATGTTAGATTCATATATGGGTGTCTACACTCTTGACACCCTTAAGGTATATAATTTTAAGACTTATAATGCTTTTCCTAAAATTTGGAAATTACATTTGGATGGTGCTAGGTGAAGTCTAGATTTGGAGTAGGATTATTCTTACCAATCCTATTGGGTAGGAACTAAAAGTTACTTATAGACTTCAATCTTATTGTACTAATAATCTTGTAGAGTATGAATCTTTGCTTATAAGATTGTAATTTTCCATTAGGCATAAGGTTAAAGATATCATGGTTCATGGTGACTCAGAACTTGTAGTCAATTAGGTGAAGAGTAAATACCAATATAAATTATCATACATAAAGAGATGTAAGTTTAGGGTTTGGTATTTACTAGAATATTTTGATGATTTCAACATTATTTCTATCCCTAGGGATGATAACAAGGTTGTTTATGGTAAATGTATCTAATCTTATGCCAGATCATAACTCTTAAAACTTTAGCATTGAGCTGATTTTATGCCCTTTGGTCCTAGATAACATAAACCATCTACATGTTTTTAATGATGACCAATAGTTCTTAGATTTCATGACCAACTTAGGAGTATTTGAGGACCATGTCATAGATGAGACTAATGAGAATACTCTTGAAGAGGATGGTAGATTTAATAAAAAATCCATTCAAAAAAATGACAAAAAAATCCCAAAGGGCATGATTGCCTTGGAAAGGTTATTTGATCAGGACAAACTAGTTGAAAACACTAAAATTCCTAAGGTAAGTGGGAAGGATTACAAATAATTTGATATTAAACCTCAAGATCAACATAAGCTAGTTAATATTGGGATACCATGTACAAGAATTAAAAATGAAAAAACCAAATACTTGATGACAAACTATAAAGACATAATAGCATGGCAATATGATGACTTGAACATTGTTAATTGAAGATTCATCACCCATACCATACCCTTGAATGAAAACTCAAAACCTTTTAGACAAAAGTAAAAGTACGGGATTTCCCTTAGCTTAAAGAAGAGTATTTTTTATGTTACTAAGGGAAATTTGTTAGGCCATGTCATTACTAAGGAGGGAATCTCTATAGATCCTGAAAGAGTAGAAATAATATCAAAAATATAGCTTCTTAATAGTAGGAAAGAATTGAAATCACTCTTTGGCAAAAAAATCTTATAAGAAAGCTTATTCATGGATTTGTAAAAATTATCAAACCATTAAATGATATGCTGAAGAAATATGTCAAGATAACTTGGAATGAAGAAACCAATAAGGATTTTAAGGACATCAAGGAGGAAATTGGACAAGCTCTAGTCTTGATAAGCCTATATTTCTCTAAAGACTTTTACCTTTATTCCTTTGTTACTGATCATACTATTACTATAGTTTTAACTCATAATATTGATGGATGTGACCATCCAATTGATTTCATGAACACAAACATAAAAAGTTGTTGAGTTAAATTATTATTTAATTAACAAACAAGCGTGTGCATTAGTTAAAGCAGTGAATAAATTCAAGCACTACATTCTTACGAATAAGGTGCATGCCATCTTATCAGACCCTGCCGCCAAGCTCATGTTGAGTTAAAATCAACTAAGAGAAAGGACCGGTAAGTGGATTTTCATGATAAATTAATATGACATTGAACCAAAGATTTTAAATTTTTTAAGGTGTCAAGGCTTGATTCTTTTAATTTCCAATACTAACCCCAAGATAAATGTTATATAGGTTGAATAAGAAAGTTTTCAATCCAATTATTGGTATGATCTGATTTTCCATCTATTGATAAATGGAACTTGTCCTACAAGGTTGACTAGGGAGAAAATAATATCTCTAAGACTCAAGGCAACCCACTTCCTTATTAAATATGGAGTGTTATTCATAAAAAATTTGAAGGAATTTACTTGAGGTGTGTATCCAAAGAAGAGGCAACTGAGATCATGAGCACTTTTCATGAGAAGTTTGGAAGTGGACATCCATATAGGAGGACAATAGCTCATAAAATCCTTAGATCTAGTTACTATCAACCTACAATCTTCAAGGGTGCCCACAATCATGTAAGGTAGTGTCATTCATGTCAAGTGTTCAACACAAATGAGCCCAAAGCAACCATGCCACTATAGCTAGTGATAATTGACAAGCCATTCACCTAATGGGGACTAGATTTCATAGGGGTGATCAACCCAATTCATTATAAAGTCACAAGTACATTCTAACTACCACTGATTATTGCACAAGATGGACTGAAGAAGTAGCAACTAGGTAGTGTAGAACTAAAGAAGTGATCAATTTTTTTGAGGAAAACAT